>CM054133.1:25529552-25792210 GCA_028751855.1 Ambrosia trifida | reverse complement strand
ATCCGGTAGAACCACCCGATATAACCCGGTTCAACCGGTTGAACCATTTTTAAGCCAAATCCGGTATAATTTAAAAACCGGTTTTTAAAACATTGGTTAGGCTGCCCTATGGATTACTCAAGTGGTGTATCTGTATCTCGAATGGCCCGTAGAACTATCCGTTTCATTTGAATTTGAAATATCCTACCCGTTGCCTACTCTGATAGCTATCACAAATACATAAAGTTATGTTAGTAATAACTGTAAAAGACAATATTTCATTCCTCTCATGTTGTAGATTAAGGGCTGCTCAAAATGATTAAATCACCAGGACTATATTTTTTTCCCTTTACACATCGAGTCTTTTTCGCAATACCCACGTAACGGAATCCCACTAGTTATAAACAGAAAAATAAAAGAAAAAAAAATGTAATTATAATAACATGTGAAAAAGAGAATGATCAGTTAGAGCTAATACTAATTTAGCCATCATCCTGGCAAATCAAACCAATAGGAAATCAATTAATCATCACTTCATTCTCATATCAAACAAATAAACAAACACTTTACTACTAAATCTCAAAAACTTCAATTAAAATTAAAAAAAACAAGATTGATCAGATAGAGATAATACATTGTTGCCATCATACTGACAGTCAAACCAATAGGGAAAACAATTTCCATCATCATTTCAATCTCAGAAAACATACAAATAATCGAAACAAAACCAAAACCGATTAACAAATTTATAGAGATAACTAACAAGACCCTTTAATTTTGGTGATTTGTATAAGTTGCGGCTATTGTGATGTATAAAACCCTAGAATTCATTTATTTATATAGACAAAGGGATCCGGGTTTTACTGAATTGCACAGTTGGGGCTTAAAGAAATGTTAATGTCAAGTTCGGTCCCTATAGATTATAAAAGTAATAATAAAGGTTTTCTTCTAAAGGCCATTTATCCAATATATCTTCTTGTTTTCATTAATGATTACCGTGAAAATAACTATTTTTTTTCTACCTCCTACTTGTTAAATCCTACAATAAGCAAAGCTAAGAGTAAGCTCTAAGGAGGGTAAGATAAAGACAAACTTACCCCTAGAGAGACCGTCGGTTTCACAACATACGATCGACAAGCAAACAACACTAAAAAAATAATAATAAAGAGATACTGGAATTTAGAGAAACAGTGAAAACGTCACGTATTAAAACAAAGGTATACATGCCATTAAAAAAACAACATAATCTATAAATACCTAGACACAAATCACTGTTACCAACCTCATGCCAGTGTAAGAAAAAGTCTAAGCTCCTATAACCACATTATGATACATCCAAACCTTTCCCTAATAATCCTTAACCCTAATCTTATGTTTCCATGAACACCCATCTTATCCTTAACCCTAATCTTATGCCTCCACAAACACCCATCCTCGACCATGTCCTCAGAGAGGTGCATCTTTATTAAATCATAGCTAACCCGCTCATCCCAAGTTAATTTGGGTCTGCTTCTACACCGCTTTCCCTCTACAGTGAGGGTTTCCACTATTCTAACTATGGTCGTTGATGTGCAGAGAATTACACTCGTTGGTTAGAGTAAAAATGGTATAGATATGTATGCTTGAGTTATATTTGAATATAGATATCTTTGGTTGTCACATGTAGAGGTGAAATCGGGTTTAGTCAACAAAGTCAATGACCAGCTAGGGTAGGAACCGATTTCAGGTACATTCGGGTTTTACCCGGGGTTTAACACGGTAGAGGTGAAATTGGGTCTGGCGGTTCCAATTCGATTTCTTTTCCTAACCCCAGGTCTTGAACCGGTCTATACTCACGGGTCAGGTAGAGTAGGAACTGGTTCCAAGCTGGGTGCGAAACTGAGTTTTCTATGCATCCCTAGTCATATGGCATGGCATGGCATGGCATGGCATGGGTAATTAAAAAAGTTTGAATCGGTGATCTTCCATCCAGCCCAATATAAGTTAGGTAGCCCACTATTGATGGGCCAAAGCCCAATTACACCAAATTAACTGACCGGTTCAGAGAGCAAGTCGGTTGGGTTTTGCTTTTGCAGACAAAATCCCACCTCCTAAAACACCTCTTTCTTTCTTTCTTTCCTTCTTTAGCTATCAATGGCCGCTAGTAAATACGCCAAACGCTTGTTGTTCAGCATAGGTACTTATTTATACTCTTTTTAACTCCATTATTACGAATTCATTCTATTCATTATGAACTCTATGGTTTTGTGTTAAAGTGCTGAGGTTTAGTTTGGTTTATAGTTAATTTTACAATATAGTTATTGCTTTCTTGAGCTAGCGATTGATTAAGTTGCGCTTTTTCGGTGTCGAAACTGAGTTGTGTTAAGTTTGATGTGTTAATGTTTGAGAATTGGTTTGTAAATTTTGTTTAAAATAGAGAAATTGTTGATACAAAGCTATAGATTTATCAGCAGTGGCGTATCCAGGACGGATTTCCAGGGGGTTCATTTCGTAGATTTTCACTAATTTTTCAAAATTTTCTACTAAATTTTTCAATTTTTTATAAACCGAGGGAGTTTCTGGGAACCCCCTAAAACCCCCTGTATCCGCCCCTGTTTATGAGTAAAACTAGGGACGGCAAAAAAACTTGAACCTGATTGGAATACCTGAAACATTAAGACAACGGGTACGGAATTAGGTGATGCCTAATCCGATTACTCATAACCATATACTTGTTCACTTTAACCATGTACTAGAAATTTCTAGTTTTAGTTATTCCTTGATCAATTTCTAGTAATGTTTCATTGTAGTAGCGTCATTATGTGAAATATTAACTTTTCCTTTAGGATATATGTTTGATGACATAATATGCATTTTGTATGGCGTGAAGTTCAAGTTCATTGTTTGGAACAGGGGCGGATACAGGCTGTTTTAGGGGGTTCCCGGAACCCCCTCGATTTGGAAAAAATTGAAAAATTTAGTGGAAAATTTTGCGAAATCAGTGAAAATAAGTGGAAATCAGTGAAAATCTACGAAAGGAACCCCCTGGAAATCCATCCTGGATATGTCACTGGTTTGGAATTTATATCGTCATGAAATATACATATTTTAAATATTTCAAACATTTTTACAGCCATAGTTGTCAAAGGCGTAAAGCGCACTCAAGGCGCTTTGGTACTGCCTCTCGCCTAGGCGAGAAGCGCAAATAAAGCGTGGGCCTGAGAAAAAAAAAGCGCAAATTAAAAAAAAGGGTAAAAACACCAAAAACACTAAAAAAATAACAACTTTAAGCAATAAAGATCAATATAATAAAGTAGCACCAAGATTAAAAACCATGAAAATATCAAAATAACAAGATGTTCAGGCTTGAAAACCAAAAAAAAGTTCAAAATGTAAAAAATAATAAAACTTCTCTGCTGAATAATGATTCTCTACTGTGTTTGTGACTTTGATTGTACATAGGGCATAGGGTTAGAGGTTGTTTATATAGATTAGAATGCATAACCAAAAATAGAAGATATGATTAGACAATAAAATGGTAAAGGATATTAATAGTTTTAAAAAATCAGCTATAAAATGGTAAAGGATAAAACCTTTTTTTTAAAAAAATCATTGCTTAATTTAGCTAGGTGGGAAAAGCGACCCAGGGTCGCTTCTAGGAATTCTGTCGCCTAGGCGCCCTAGGCGACCGCTTTTAACAACTATGTTTACAGCGATGCTAATATGTATATAATTTATCATATTTTAATATGGTAAGAAAAAAAAAAACATACATGGCAATCCCAATGGGATATTTGTTAACAAGCTAATAGGTTTAGCCGATACCCGGTGGTTAATTACCTGATAAATACCTGACGGGCATTGAGCCAGTTATGGGACACGGTTTTAATGTCGGGTTTGGATTACTAATGTCGGTCCCATTGTCATCTTGTAAGCGTAATTAACAATCCTTATTTCGTTTTGTACATACCAATAAACTAAATATTGATTTGTGCTGCTAATGTTTCCATGTTGTATTTTTCTTTCTTGGTGCTATAGATTTGAGTTCCAAGCTAGTAAGAACAAAAGAATCGTATCAATGGCCTATATATAATGCACTAAGTCGCTATGAATCGCAATGGTCAAAAGATGAAAAGGATGCATCTGTTTTACCCCCAATATCACAACAAGGCAATCAAACAGAGTTAAATACCGGGCTTAACAAAGACAATTCTGATGAAGATGATGCAGTTGGTAACAAGTGGAAGCTAGAGCTAGCGTGGCTAACAAAAGCACTTGATCCAGCACTACAATTATGGAAATGGCCCATACCCATAGGTTTGTACGCACATGTATTTTGTTTGCACTATTATGTTTCTTTTTGCAGCGTACCAAAACCTTACAGTTGCTGATTCGGCCTTTATTTACAGGAAATGGAAATGGAAACAATATTCAACCTAGTAGTCGTTCATTTGCAGAAATCCTTGCAAGCATTCAAAAGAGTAAACTCGGAGTTCAAAATTGGAGCTTGAGTGATCTTACTATCGGTTTATACCTTGTTTACCTTCAACAAGCGTCTAAAAATCCATTTGAGGATGTTAAAGGTGTAAAGATTTCCAATGACAAAGTGGTAATTACTAATTACTGAGTATCCTACAATTCACAAACTAAAACCAACATCATTTCTAATTAATATTTTTATTTTTTAGGTCCAGGATCTTATATACCATGTAGAGTTAGCAAAAGGGGCGTATAGGGATAGTGCAGCTGGTTTAGCTAAAAACAGCATGCTTAGAGAAAGTAACATAGTGAAATTTGTGAAGAATTCTAGCCTATTGCGACCAGGATATTATATTGGGGTTGATACACGCAATAAACTTGTGATTTTTGGAATTCGTGGAACTCATACGGTTTCTGATCTTATTACCGATATTGTATCTTCAAGTGATGTAGAAGTCAATTTTGAAGGATATACAACTCATTTTGGTACTTCCGAAGCTGCACGTTGGTTTCTAACTCATGAGATAGGAACAATTAAGAAGTACCTTGAGAAACACGAGGTGATGAATTTCTTCATTTTTTATTTAATGATGATGATGATGATGATGATGTTCATAGCTTTACTTACCAAATGTTTCTTCTATATGTCATAATATGAATGTGGCAAAATGAGCAGGTTAGGTAACAAGTCAAGGTGTTGGACTATTAATGCCTGTAAAGTGGGTTGGGTTAGTTTTACCATTAAACACTTTCTTCATATCATTTTTGAATTTTATGTATAACCACGGTATTTAATATCTCCATAGAAGCTTAGATGTGGTAGTTTTAGTCCATACATATGAAAACATGTCAATTCAGGTTGTAATTTATAATAGGTCAAATAGGCAATCTTAATAAATAACTAGAAATGCAATTTGTCAAATTTGGTCGAGGTTAACTAAAGTGTATTAAAAACTTGGAATCTCATAAATTATTTTTTAAGTAATGTTTGTTTTTTAATTCTAGTAATATAGGTTTTGTCATCATGTTTAATACATTTAGTAGTTACAAAATTGAAAAAGTGAAAAGCAAATGGGTCAACCCAACAAAGTTCGTTTTAAACTTTGCTTCAAATTAAATTGTTTTACAGTATCCATTTTTTGCAACATCTACGAATCTTTATTATTTTATTAATAAATTTAGTTTTTTTTCTCTAATATATAGCAAATTTAAGAGATTTTAAGCATTTGAATACACTTTGGGAGATTTTTAATTTGTTCAACGCATTTGACTCGTTTTATTTTTGGCCATATTGTAATAAATTATAAGATTACATGTAACCTAAAGTGTCCTACTTTTAACCAAATTGGTTGAAATTGTGATATCTCTTGTAATACTAATATGTCTACAGGGATTTAGGTTAAGGCTAGTGGGCCATTCACTTGGTGGTGCGATTGCTTCGATGCTAGCTATAATGATTCGCAAAAAGACAAATGAGGAGTTAGGTTTTAACCCTGATATTGTTACAGCGGTTGGATATGGGACACCACCTTGTGTTTCTAAAGAGCTTGCTGAATCCTGCCTTGATTATGTTACAACTATTTGCATGCAGGTTCGTATATATTGGTTTTGGTTCACTTATTTATTGCTATAGTTAAGTACGAAACGTAGTCAAACCAAATAATGGATATAACAAATTGTGTTTGCATGTGGCTTTCAACACAAACATTTGATCAAGTCAAAGTATAACTTCTTTTACTTTTTGTTTGAACAATCTTCTTTAAATTTCATGTTGCTTCCCTTCGGTTGATGCTTATCTTGTCTCCATTTTTGTTAGACTAATATTATGTGACAAGTTGTCACTTCCTTTGGTGCCTTTACGGTTTACCCCTAGCAAAAACCTTTGTTTCGCTTTGCAGTGGGCACAATTTAAGTACATTTTTTTCCATCCTACAATGGTCAAAGTGGATGATCTTCGTTTTACACTTTTTTTTCATCAGTCTGCATTGTTATTCTTTAACTTCTTTTTGCGTTTGCAACTTCTTATTTTGATCTTTGACTTTGAAATGTCTCTCAAACTCCAAATTTTATTGGATTTCTGAAAGTGCGTTTGATCTGGATTTTCCGGAGAAAGTTTTCTGTGATTTTCACGACTTTTAAAAAAATTTAAAATCACTTCTCCTTTATTTGGCGTGAGTGCATAACAATGCCAAATGGTTTCTTTGGGATCATCTGTGGGCCAAAACTATCCACGATATATATGTATGCTATCGATTAGCACATATGGTGATGTTTGACTATGATTAGACACACATTACAGTAAATAAACTAACATTAAGTTTGTGAAAGTATGTAATGAACAATCTATGGAACCATATATAAAGTTATTATAAACTAATTATTAGCATATGCTATCAGAATAAAGAGCGTTGTGTAGTAGAAGTATTGCCTTAGTAAGTTGTATCTCCCTTTGCTTTGTGGAATGTTTTGAGGGTGCATATAGTAATTCCGGTGAATGTGCTTCGGTGAGTAGATGGTGATATTATGTCATAAGTCATCACTAGCTATGTTTCTCGCCTCTTGTTCATGTACATTTTTCTTTCCTGATCTCTCGTATTTTCAATGGCCTTTGTGTATTCGTTTTAAAGCAGAGTTAACATGTGGGCGTCTGTTCTTTTGGCTTCTGGTTCCTCATCTTTCACTGGTGGTCCTTTATCAGAACTTGTATAATTTTTTTTGACGAATATGTCCAGCTAAGGCTTCCTTTCTTCTTTTCTTCCATAGCAATATCGTCCTCATTCTCCTGGCTTAATTCTTCTTGATTGCAGCTATCATTGATTTTCTATCGTATTTTAAACGAGATGAAGATAGTTAGGAGAGCCATTTGTATTTATTGAATCGTCTGCGGATCCAATTTGAGTCTTGTGTGTCCACGAAAGTCCTTTTGGAGTTCCCACAATAGTTGCGGATTTTTTTGGACGTTTGACTTCAACTTTGCAATGGTCTTAACACTTTTCTATTCTCAATGTATAATGTATAAATTTGAGCATTCATGTTAAGAAAAGCTTACTGATGTTTATAGATTGCTAAAGGGCCGACTGCATAACCATTTTCGGTGTAATTTTATCGGCTGACAACGTTTCAAAATAATTTTTCCACCTTAGATAATTGTTTTTCGCTCAGTACCAAATTTGATAAAAAAAAGGTCAACATGGTCTAAACTTATCGACATGCTAGCCGTCACGTCATCTTTTTTGACTACTTACCACATATGTTTCTTCACACGCAGGATGATATAATTCCAAGGCTAAGTGTAGCTACCCTCATGAGATTGAGGAATGAAATTCTTAAAACCGACTGGTAGGTAACATCGCCACAAAATACTAATAAAATTTCACTGGCGTAATTTAATTTTTATTATTATGATAATATTTCGGATTAATCTTAATTTTTGTATTCTCAGGAGAACAATATTTGAGAAAGATGACTGGAGAGGGGTTATGGATTTAGTTACTAATGCAAAGCAGGTTGTGTCTTCTGTACAAGATGTAGCTAAGAAGGTAGTTGATTATACCAAGTTTGGAAGCCAGACAAAATTCGTCGGTAAGCTGAGATTTCTATGGTGTTCTCGGGCTTGTTTTGGGTTGTTTTACTTAACGGGTGGTAAAATAAAAATAGTTAAAAATGGAAGAATGTTGAATAGGGATGTGAATATTTGACTCTATTCGAGCCTAACACGAAATTTGCAGGCTTAAAAAATAAATGAACAGTTTTTTTACGCAACTATTTTATGTACATTTGCATGTTTAGTTGTAAACCGTAGTTTTAGAGTATTAATATGCAAAAATAAATAAATAAATAAATAAATAAATAAATAAATAAATAAATAAATAAATAAACAAATAAATAAATAGAAAGAAAATAAAATTTCTAGTTAAATGGGATGTGTTTGTGTCAACCCGCCAAAATTTGTGTTGGGTTCGGGTTCTTGTGTTTGGACACATTGCGGGTTCATGTCTTGTCTGGTTGAACTAGCAATTCGCGAACACTACGCATAGTGTATTTTTAATGCATAAGACCTCTTGATACACTTAAAAAATATATATTGTTGTCGAATAATATAAATTCGCTCTCTAGTATTTCGTGTTTTGACCTGTTATCCAATCTGCTTGACCTACTCATTTCGTCGCCTCTAAAATAATCACACTCCTATGAAATGAGATTTGTGCATGTTCTCCATCTCATGGAGTGTTAACTGTTATGTTGACTAAGTTGTTGACTTCCATTATTAACATTTGACCAAAAGGTTTGACTTTTTGACCATCCTAACAGATGTTCCTGGCAAAAAAGATTCAGTTGCAGTACAAAACAGTACCGCTTCAACCTCCAAACCAGAAGTATCAAAATCCGATGACATTAAAAAGGAAAGACACGATTTGAGTTCGCTCGAAGAGGAACTATTTATTCCGGGCACGGTTTATTATCTAAAAAGGAAGGAAGAAAGACACAATGGCAACAAAGTAAATAAGTTCACTCTTTGGAAGAGACACACAGGTGAACATTTCCAAAGAATACTATTGTCAAACAACTTGATTTCAGATCACAAATGTGATAGTCATTACTATGCTCTAAGGGATGTCCTCAAAGGCATTCCCGCGCCTCAAACTTAAAGTAGTTCGTTTTTCTTTCATTCTCCGTTTGTTCATGTTACGCGCTCCGATAACTTGGCGGGACCCACAAAATGAAAAGATAACCTCTCATAGCACAATTTTTTTTTTTTCATTTTTGACATTTGTTGTAAAATTTGATGTATATACTATATAGTCATTTTCATGAAATTTATGGAATTATTTAGTCATAAAGTGAGAAAACTAAAGGTGGATGTGGAAATGGGCTTTACATATTTGGAGTGGGCCAGTTAGATAATGAGCCCAGACTAGCCCAACTATGTAAAAATAAACTTGGTTAGTTTTATATTTTAATGATGGTTTAACATCTGGGAAATTTCTTTTTGTTCACATGTAGTGCCACCCTGTTACTATTAGATGTACATATGAGACAGGTGAAAGAAATGTTGGGCTTTTAATGAAAATGCTAGCTCAAGTTATTCTAAAGCTAGCTAGTGATGTTCTCTCTTTTTGGTGCAAATATAAGAAATATTGAGATGCCCCTTGGGTTTTTTTATAAGATATTTTGTATATATTTTTTTGAATGTATATTACAAATTATTAGAGTAAAAATAAATTATACTTTTAAATAAAACCATAAAAATTTCAGAAATAGCAAAACTATTTGTAAGGTCTTGAGAGAGTGAGATGTGAGCAAACCTTATCTCTGTCTTTAGAGAGGCTGAAGTTTTAACGGTGTAGGTTGTAATTTTCATAATTTTGTTATTTTTGTTATAAAGGTTATAATTTCAAGGTTTGTGGTGTGCAAATCCAGTCCCTTATTAGTGTTGAGTTATTTAATAGTTGATAATTCATATGGTTTGTGCAAATTTCTAAATGGGAACAAAATGCATAGTGTTAAAACTTGGTCAAACATTCCTTCATATAAAGATATGATCCATAAAAAAATGCCATATGTTCTAATCATGATCTTTTACCAAAAACCACTAGTTATAGTCTTCAATTATCTGGATCACACCTGTGTATGATGAAGATTGCTTTCATAGCCTTCTAGTTTATTTACCACCAAGTCATGGTAAAAAAAAATTCACATGTTAACATTTGGCATAGATCTAGGCATCATAGCAACTAAAGCTAGCACGGTGTACAAGACGCCCGCTATAGATTAATGTACTCAAAATGATAATGTATATATAAAATACCGTTCGAATTAACATAGATGTGATATGATTATATCACGATTAAAGTTTTGGATACAAGACCGGATAACAAACTAAAACTGATTTGAGTTCACACCCATTGTTTTTTAGTAAGTATTGAAACAAACCCGATCATGTTTATTTTCAATAATTACAAATTTCTTTTTTAAGTAATTGATGTATGAATAAAAAGTTTTTAATCATATTAAATTACATAACCAAGAAATAAAATACGAAAGTTACATTACAATAGAAGGTAGAAGGGCAACAAGCTGCGCCGCCACACCTTTCTGAATTGCGAACCCTAGTCTACCAAAAGACAAATCCTTGCCCCTCTGGAGATGAACTATTGACGACCTGTTGGACCCTAGTCAAGAAACGAATAGCTTATGGCGCTAGGGAGCCAAAGGTATCAAAGGCCAAAGGGATAAAGACGTGTTGGTTCTCTGCACAAGCTTTAGTATGCTTATCTACTTTCTTTGATTCCGCCTTTCTCGATGCTTGCCCAGCTACAAACCCTGTTTCCCTTAACCCAACCAAATGAGATACCCCTGTGAGGTCCACGCAAACATGTTTCCCTCTCTCTCAACCAAAGACAAACAGATCCGCTGGTCGTAGGGTGGATCTCCCTTCTGCAGGGTCTGTGAGAAAATTTACAACAAGACTGTGTTCTTTTTTAACGCGTTAAGTCGTTAACATTGTAGAGATTTGATGAAGACCCGAATCTTAGCATTCAACTTTAACTTCTTTTGTATGTTCATGACACAAGACTCATGACTAGATAGGTACGAAAGTGTTTTGAGTGTGACTTGATGAGAAAGAATAGATTATAACTTAAATAATACTTTAATTAATCCCTATTTTGTGGTTTGGACTTTGAAGAATTGCCTCCCGTTCAAACTACACTTGCAATAAAAATGTATATAAATGGATTCTTTGGACCATTTTAACTTATTATCAGTGTTCAATAATTGATAATCATGCTAACTAATTGTAATATATTGGAAAAAATTAAGTTTTGGTGGTTTGTCTCGATGTTAGTTGGTCAAGATCGAGGTTGGATCCTTTAGGAAGTGCATATGTAATATTTGATGGTGACTTGCATGTGTGTTTCAGAAGTTATTGATTATAAAGATGCATACTTTGTCTCTTTTTAACTACTATTTAAAAAATAAAATAAAAATTCTACATGATTTATAAAATTCAATATCCGAAAGAAAATGACCTACGAATGAACTATTTGGTATTGGTTGAGTATCTGGTTTATATCAAATACACAAGACACTTTTTTTTTAGAAAGGGCGAGAAGGATTGTGGTCTGTTGATCTTATATTTGAAGGGTTGAGATTAGTTTGTTAGAAAAAATAAATAATAAATTAGAGGAAGGGCATAAAAGGAAAACCACATTTGTTGACTTTTTCTCTCCACATGCAATGCACATGTCAATTCCCCCATTATTTTAAAACGTCTATAACTTTTTCATACGATATTATTTTTTTCTTTTTTACATTTCACCATATTAACGAGCGTTTTTTTCTTTAATATGAGTACCACATTGCTACATTAAAATTGAAAAACAAAATCCGTGTTAAATGAGTTTTCTTTTTAATCGTGTCTTCTTCTCGTTCATTGTGTTATAGTATGCAGGTGTGCTTTATAAATATGTTATTTTATGTTTTTTAGTCTACACATGATTTAACTTTGTCAATTGTGTTTTTAGTATGCTTTCCATTGTGTTTTGCGTAAATGGTTTTTGTATTTACGGTGTACATTGTGTTTTATTATGTTATTTATTGTATTTAAGTCTACTATTCATTGTGTTTTAGTCTTCTGTTCATTGTGCCTTTAGTATGTCGTCCATTGTGTTTTATTAGACTGTTCATATGTTTTATACCCCATTGTTCAATGCATATTTAATTAGTACTCATTGTGTTTTACGTTATCTCCATTGTGTCTTACACATCTGGGTTTTCAAATTTTTTTTCCCAAAAGTATTCATTGTGTCTTTAGTATGTCGTCCATTATGTTTTATTAGACAGGTCATTGTGTTTTATACCCTATTGTTCATTGCATATTTAAAAGGAAGAAAATAACGTGTATGCATACACAATGCCAAAGTTTGAAAGGTTATATAGAAATGGCTGAAATTCATGGGACGTATAAATTATGGGGGAGTTACTACATATAAAATTTTCGGACGAAATATGCATAAGGTTACCCTCCTAAATAAGAAAACATAGGGCTCTAGCCCCGATGAAAGCTTCACCACTGTGCACACACACATGTATGTATGTACCATGTGAAGCTATGGTCCAAGCCATGCAGGCCATACGGCTCAGGCTTATTTTTATCGGAGGCACATTTTTTTTAATAAAATTTGTATATATATGTGTGTGTATGTATGTATGTATGTATGTATTTTTTTAAATATATAACTTTTTTTCATCAATTTTTAAGTTTTATATTAATTAATAAAAATCATAACAAATTACAAGTGGATGACAGGTAAACGGGCATCAAGCTGCGCCGCCAACCCCTTTTGAATAGCAAACCCTACTCTATTAAAGATGAAGTTTTGCCCCTTGGCTGACGAGCAATTACTATGCACCACCTTTTGCATCTGATCTAGAGAACGGATCGCTTCGGGGGCAAGGGCCCCATTTAACACTTTTTTTTGGCCTAATAATAATCAACTTAAAACATAAAAATTATTAGCCATAAGGCTCCGTAACATTTATAAGCAAATACCCATTTAAATTGTTAAATAAATAAAAACAAAAGAACAAACGTCACTGCTTCACGAATAGTCAGTTAGATATTAGCCTATTACAAAATTTAATTTTACTCATTCTAATACCATGATTTATAATTGTTATGTTTATTGCTATACCATTGATCATACATAAAATTAGGGGTGTTCATTGGTTCGGTTTGCGGTTTATTTGGTTTATTCGATTCGGTTTTGTCACACCCTCAAAATCCACTTGCGGAGTTTTACCGCGAGGCGCATGACAAACCAGGATCCAAACCAACGATCACAATAAACAAGTCTAACATGAACATAATGCAATTTCAAAACAATGTTTAAAATCCCCGTTTACAGCGGAAGCTTATTCAAGACAATTATTCAATAATAAACCAATGTTCAACGTTTGTAAAACCATGCAACTCTAACTAGACGCCGTGCAGACGCGTGCGCCCTAGTTCCATTGTGCTACCTTAGCGACCTGAGAAAACATGTATGTTGGGCTATATTTAAGTAGGTTTACGCTTGTCTTTATTAAGCCTATTTGTGTTAGTTGGGCTTAGTTTAAGTTAATGGGCTTGGGTTAGGCCATGTGGGCCAAGGCTTTATTGGACCCTATATAATGTTTTGTTTGATTCATTATTAGAGTTAGACTTTCATAATCCTCACATTTATTTCTCTGGCCACCACCTTGTACCAGACAATCCTAGAGATTGTGTGCAAGGTGAAGCAGCAATACAAGGGGTTTCATCGTTTTTAATCTTTTGTTCTTCACATTCAATCTTGTTTTCCGCACTCGATTGTTTGTTTGATACCCGGTAGAGAAGATCTTGGACTTACAATTGGTATCAGAGCCATTGAAGCCATTCAAGGGCTCGGTTTGGTATCATTCGAAGAACAATCGAAAGAAGAATCGTTGCTGCTGTGCTCATGATTTGAAACAGGTTTATTCGTATCTAGTTTTTAATTTTATTTATCTAATCAATTTTTTTTGTGTTTTAATTTTTGTTGACAGATTTGTTCTTGTTAAGAATTCTGAAAAACTTAAATAACATCAAGAAAAGTCACAAAAAGGTTGTTTGATCTTGTTTTTGGAGATTGTCAAAGGTGTTTGCACTATTTTAGGGGTGATTGGTTATTGGAAAGATATCATAAATAATTTCAAGTCGACTGATTGATTGGTGATTATCATTTCAATTTGGGGAAAAAGTTTCGGTGGTCCCTTATCATTCTTTGGAAAGAGCTTTAATTCTTTAAAAAAAAAAAAAAAAAAAAAAAAAAAATTACAGCTGTCAACTACAATCAATAGGAAGCAGATCTGTTTGGGAACAGTGCATCATCCGAGAACATAGAAGCTAGAGCCTACTCGAGAACAGCACGTCACCTCGAACACCCGCCACATCAGGTTGAACTTGAGGTTGAACTCAGGGTTGAAGGTTGAACTCAGGGTTGAGGTTGAACTCAGGGTTGAAGGTTGAACTCAGGGTTGAGGTTGAACTCAAGGTCGAACTCAGCTTCAAGGTCGAACTCACCACCTCGTCGAACTCAAGGTCGAACTCAGCTCTCAAACTCGAACTCAGTACTCGAGGTTGAACTCAGTATCTGCTTCTGACCGGAACCCATCTAAAAATCCATACCCGACTCCGGCTCAAACTCAACCCGATCCAACCAACCATCACCCGGACATAACCACCAACCCGTAACCTTCAACCCACCTACCTGCGACCAAACCCACCTCGAAATTCCCACCTGCAAACTGGACACCCACACCCGACCCCGGATCCAACCCGACCCTCTGCTCCTTTAGCCCGTCAAAGCCACCACCACGAACACCCAACATCACCTACTCGAACACTCACCTTGCCGGAAACCACCATCCGCCTCTGTCTTCAACCCGAACCCAACCTTGAACTCAATCAGAAACCCATTTGCACCCGAAAACACAAAATCCCACCGTTCATCACAAACCCGACCCCCTTGCTCAAACCAACCCGACCACCCGTACCCACCTACCTGCAACCCGGACACCCACCACCACCCGAGCCGCTAACCAACAAACACCACAACAGTAAAAAACCCAACCCGAACCCCCTGCTCCATTGACCAACCCGGCCACCCATACCCTCTACCTGACCCGAAAACACAAAAACACACTCAGAAACCTTACCCGCAACCAAAACCTGCAACTCAGACCCGAACCTCGAGAACCGTGCTTCATTCGAGAATCCAGATCTGAGAACACCAAATCCATTCAGGAACGATTTGTTTTGCTTTGTTGTTGTTGTCTGCGAGTGAAGATAAGGGAAGAGTGAGACGAGGTGAAGAGGATTGTGTTTTGTTGAAGATTAAGAGAAGAAGAAGTTGAATTTTGTTTTGTTGATGGTTGTGGTCTCGAGATAAAGTTTCAGAGAGAGAGAGAGCAGATTTATTGAGAGATGTGTTGCATGTTTTGTGCTTGGGAGAGAGTCTCGAGAGTTTAAAAGGAAAGAGAGATAATTGAGACGGATACAATTAAAGTGAAGTGCAGTCATCGAGACAACAAAATAATAATAATAATAATAATAATAATAATAATAATAATAATAATAATAGTGGTAGCATTATTTGGAGGGTACTAGTTCAATTTCGGGGGATCGACGTTACTAATACGTTTTGACGGTTGACTACGGCTGGACGCCCGGTGCTCGTCTTAAAATTTTGGTGAAACGTCTAGATTTTTTGGGGATCACTATTCAAAATTAAAATGTCTTCTCAAAGTGAGGTGTTTGAGCAGAGACTTAAAGGTTTCAGTTACACTCCTGGTGAAACCGTGGAAGCAATTATTGGCAGATTTACCGAACTACTGTCAGACATGAAAATTGCTGAAATCATAGTGTCAAATCGATGGGTCAACAAAAGTCTTCTCGACGCTTTGAAAAGAATTCCAGATGAGCCAACATGCAGCTGGTTTAAGTATGTCAATTGGATTATCACAGAAACAAGTTGGTCCAAAATGACGTCGGATGAGTTAATCTTACTCGTCAAAGAACATGCTGAGCGTGCAAAGCTGACGACTCAAAGCAACACCTCTGCTACAACATGCTCATCTGCCTCTGACACTTCATCTTCAAATTCAAAATCTGACTGCTCACCCGCTCTCGCTGCTCCTGCCGCTCCCGTTGCTTCTGTCACACCTGCTGCTCCTGCCGCTCCCGCTGCTTCTGTCACACCTGCTGCTCCTGTCACATCTGCTGCTCCTGCCGCTCACGCTGCTCAAGCTTTCATGGCACAACCGGATGATCACGTGCCATCCGCATCTGAGGTACACGCTGAAATTTTAGCTGAATCATGTTGCACTGAACGATGCAGGTTAAAAATTAAGGGTTTTAGAGAAGAAACTCTCTCTGCATACAAGCAGCTTGAATACGAGAAAATGGCCACTTGGGACATTAAAAGGAAATTTAATTCTTATAAAGAAATGGTCGAACAACAAAAACTCGATATCAAGCGCTTGCATCAGGAGGTGAGTGATCACAAGTGTCGATATTTACACTTCAAACGACTGTCTGATACTTTAACCGCGGAATTGATCGACTTAAAATCTAAATTTGAAAATGCCGATTTTCATTTTAAAAAATTCGATTGTTCTAGTCCCAAAGTTGAAAAAATGATCAATACCCAGTTAAGGTTCAGACCAAAGGATGTGAGGAATAAGGGAATTGGATTTGTGGAAATTCCTCCACCTTTCAATGAAAACTATTCCTCAATTCCCATGTCGGATGAAGAATTGTTGGCTCTGCCTGTTAAAGGATACGGTCCTCCAATAGAAGAGCCAACCAGTCGACCATCGAGGGATCAAGTTGAGATCTCCAAACCTAAATCAGTTCCTGTCCGAATCTCTAAACCCAAGAACAAACAACCTAAGCAGGAGCAGGCTCCATCAAAAACCTTTGTCAAGTCTCAAGATGCTTCAAAGCAGACTGAGACATTAAATTTTGAGAAAAACAAAGAAATTGACAGAGTTTTTGATGTGAAAAGAGATGAAGTCCCAGATCCCAATGACACAGCTGAATCAAATCAAATGTTGAGGGAAACTGTTTTAAAACCTGAACCGACCGGCCAATCAGATTCAAATGTGCCATTTGAGTTTGATTTCATGAAAACTTTCAAAAATCTCTGTGAAAAGTACATGGCACAACATACCGTTGAACCAGCTGCTCCACCAACTTCTGAAAGTGACTCCAAATGTGAATCACCCGAAACAATCGAATCTGAGAAATCAGTATCAGTTGAATCGAGTGAATCCAGCTGTGAGTCCTCTAGAGCAGCTGAGTCAACGGGGGATTCAGTAGAGCCACCACAAGTCTCTGAATCAAATGGCTTAACTGAATCAAATGACACACCCTCGACTGAGCCGGAATCTGAAGAATCTGTGTGCTCAAGGCCAGTCGAGATTAAACAAGAATGTAAGGATCCCTCATCCATGACTGTTGGCACAGGTGTGATAAAGCCAACAATCTCTGATTTTAAATGTGTGAATATTACTGATGCTTCTACTTCATGTGCAGATTTAGTAAAAGTAGAGGTTAAAATTGAGGGGGATGATATTGTTTGCACTAACAATGCAGGTGTTTGTGTGAAACAATCTAATTTGTCTGCAGATGCTATACCATATGTACAAAAGGCTGTTTCTGAGCTATCTGTTATTGGCACGACCGATAAATACGTGCCACCACATAGAAAAATTACCTGTGCTAACTCTCATGTACAGGTTCCTGAAGTTAAACAGAAAGCTCAAGGACAGTCATCATCACAAGCACAATCTTGTTCACACGGGTGTTCAAGATGTTCTAAGCAGAGCAGAAACTTTAAGAAGCCTGCAAACAAATCATCCAACAGATCCCATCACTCACATTCATCAGTGGGATCAAACAGACCGGGATATGCTTCATATGCAAAGAAGCAGACATGCTACAACTGTGGAAGACCCGGTCACATTGCAAGGAACTGCACAAGTCGTCCTTATGTGCCCCATTATAGACAGAATCAGAGGGTTACACCAAGGGATAACTACTACTCCAAGCCAATGAAGGTTGATAAACCTAAGGAAAGGAAGAACATGAATCCCAAAGTTAAACCGTCTGATGGAGACTGGAATGCTGCCAAAAGGAAACGAAAGGTTGTTCAACCACAAAAATCAAAACAACCTGAGAAACAGAAAGCTGCTACTCCAAAAGTAGCAAAACCGTGTGCAAAGCCTAAACAAGTCTGGAAAGCTAAGGCAGCAGCAACACCATGTCTAAATGAGAAGAAGGACATGTGTTTGAGAAAAGTGTCTTTCATAGATGCTTCAGGAGTGCCCAGGACCACGATGGCCTGGGTACCAATGTTTAACTAATCTCCTTTCTTAGTGCAGGGACATCCAGGGAGGATTGTCGACGACCACTGGTATGTTGATAATGGTTGTTCCACGCACATGACAGGTGACATCTCTCTGTTATACGTTTATCTTACAATTCTTAAACAGTGAGTATGTTTCCTTTGAAGGAGAAAATGGAGGTAAAATCAGCTACAGAGGTACACTCAAAACCTGATGCATTGAATTTTGAATGTAATTGGTTTTTAATTCGAGAATGGTTTTTACAAAAACACAAAAAGATTTTTTCTTAGTTTAGGTTGTAAATTTGTTCTTTAAATTTTCAATTTTAAGCACAAATTTAGGGGGATATATATCCTTAGAAAAATACAAAAACAATAGAAAATTCAGAAAATGAGAATTTCATGGTGCGAAAAAGAAGAAATGATAGTACATCAGCTGTTGAGTTGTCACACCTTAAAATCGAAAAGAAAGTTAAATCGAGTGTGATTGCAGCTCCATTATACGATGTACTGGCAGGCAAACTGCACAACGAACTCAGTCCAAAATTAATGATAAATATAAATGACTGTGTAGCTTGTGGGGAACACATCATCGGCATATGATTTTATGGTCTTAAATCTTGCGTTGATAGATTGCCAAAATCTGAGATTTCAGGTCTTTAAATTGTTGATACATCTGGGGATGTCCTGGCTGCCCTTCTGCTGCATCCAGATATATGCTGACCTAGGCACAGCCAGGATGTCTTTAAAGAGCAATAAGGAAATGCCAAAACCCAAAATTCTCAAAGAGAATTCATGCTAAAGGCACAAATCAAAAGCCTAAAGCGATGATCATACCGAAACATTTGGTATTTGTCCTAACCCTGGTCGAGAATCCATCGGTCTCTTTGTTGCATCCAGATATATGCAGACCTGATCACCGATGATCTTGACCTTGTAAAAATACAGATGTCAGCAATTTACTCACCTGTTATGAAGAAGTTTTGTGCATACCTTGATCGCGGGGGTATGTCATGTTGTGGGACACACAGTTATTTCGGTCTAACACACGTTAAGAAAATAAGAAAAATATCGGACTTGAGGACGTGCGTGTATGTTTGTTTAAGTGGATAAACGATGCTGGTAATCGTCTTGGATTGCTTTCTGACACTTTTATAAGTTTATTAGAACAAATATACTAACGATGTGTTGCATTTTAACAAAGCTGATATGATCTTCTTGCACATGATTCTCACCAAAAAGATGCATTGTAATTAGTTTGAATTTTTATTTTAATTTATTTATCTATTTAAAAAAAAAAAAAAAAAAATTGACCATTCTTGAGGATTTGACCGATTCTCAAACAAAATTCAGGTTTTTGAGATTTTAAAATGGAAGTACACTGATGTACTTGGTGTTCATGTGTATACTGGACCCTCTGTTATATTTATTATTTGCTTACAAAATTCTGAGAATTTGCAGAGTTTATACAAATCAAGAAACAGGGGTTGATGAAGAATGAAAGAGTTCCAGTTGCTGACAAGCATGAATCACCACACTGAGAAGATGTACCTGAGTCAGAAGAACCTGAAGTGAATCATCTTTTGACAATGAAAGTACAAGTGAAGAAGCACCTGAAAAGTTGCTTGAAAGAGAAGATTGACAAAGAAAAGAGCTTCTGAGAATCCTCCTCTCACGTTCTCTTTTAGCAATATGTTCAAGCAAAAGCTGATGATGATTAAAGTTGTGAAGCTACCTCCAATAGAACAAGAAAGAACCCAAGATTGGAAGATCAAGATCTGAAGATTCTTCCTACTAAGCCATGATAAAGACAGCATAAACCTAGGGGGATATTGTTGGGCTATATTTAAGTAGGTTTACGCTTGTCTTTATTAAGCATGTTTGTATTAATTGGGCTTAGTTTAAGTTAATGGGCTTGGGTTAGGCCATGTGGGCCAAGGCTTTATTGGACCCTATATAATGTTTTGTTTGATTCATTATTAGAGTTAGACTTTCATAATCCTCACATTTATTTCTCTGGCCACCACCTTGTACCAGACAATCCTAGAGATTGTGTGCAAGGTGAAGCAGCAATACAAGGGGTTTCATCGTTTTTAATCTTTTGTTCTTCACATTCAATCTTGTTTTCCGCACTCGATTGTTTGTTTGATACCCGGTAGAGAAGATCTTGGACTTACAATGTAAAAGTTTACGTCAGCACAAAAATGCTGGTGAGTTTACAGGTTTTGTATCCAAGTACCAAGTCAACCTGTCCATACTATAACAAATCGAAAACCAGTGTACGCTAGCTAGGCGTATGTTTTGTTACTACCACGATTGGAAAACCATTACTAACACGCATACCAGATGTTGTGCCCGAAAAGTAACCTGTTGTTCCTGTTGTTCCTGTTTGAGACAATATGCACTCGCCCGACCCTCCAAGCCGACGAGCGGGGTTGGTCAATCCCAATAGCGCTATTCACATTTCCCCGTTGTGCAAACCCGCACATTCATGGTTCCCCCCGGGACTTCCAAAGATCGTGTAGTACACAATAGAAACCCATAGTATGACAGTAGTTACCAAATAATCGTTTTAACACATGTTTTCTCCCCCGAAAAGTGTAAACCAGTTTAAAAGAGGGGCCGTAAACTCACCTTAAGTTGCGTTACTCCTTAACCCGAGTAAACTTAGCTGCTATGCTAGTCCCGTAAAGCGGCGACCTAACATATGACAGTTACAAGTACTTAGACTAATAACCCGCAGGTTAATTAGTCCCTAGATGTCCAGACCATAACCAAGTTCGTTTGAAAACACCGTGACTGTTTAACTGACCTAAAGTACAAGACTCGACATCCCATTGGTGACCCGAGACTTCCCGTGTTATGTTTACGCTCTCAAACATGCAATCATGTAATCACACTTAACATACGTTAACGCACAACAAGTTATAGCACATAGTTCACGTATCACCGAATTACATTCAAACATATGTTACCAAGATATTTGATATGTTACGGGGTTCCTAGTATGTTCCTACATGTCAAATCGGGTCTCGGAATGCTAATTTATACTTACAGCAGCAGTACACGCGATTAGGAAAAGTCAACTAGCATTTAGGTTGGTCAACTGGCATTTAGGAAGGCTAATCGCATGTAACTACTAGCATTTAGGGCTGATTGCATGTAACTACTAGCAATTAGGGCTGATTGCATGTAAATACTAGCGATTGGGGCCTAATCGCATGAAAGATGGGCGATTGGCCTCCTAATCGCCTCTAACATAGGCGATTAGGGTTGCTAATCGCCTGTAACCTTGCTGTTCCGGTTTTTCGCGCGTTTAACGCTCCAAATCAGATCCAGAACGTGTGTAACCATCCAATATCATCCCTACAACTATTCTAAACATGTTTAACCCAAAATCCTTCGTTTAACCTCGTATAATCAGTCCTGCATGCAACCATGAAATCCAAACACCATACACATAGCATGAAACATCACACTAACATGCGTAACTATCACCCTAATAATCGGTTACTCAGATTTTATCATCATAATATCATTATTATTCTGATCTAACATAATAACATGTCATCCATTCATCTAGAATCATAAAAACCCTAGCTTTCTAATCATAAACACACATAACACATGCATACTAGTTAAAGTCCGATTAACAACACTTATTAATGATTTTTAGAAAGCTTCTCCGTTTTAGAACAGGTCTGGACTATTAGGGATTGTATAAAAACGTTTATAAAGATTCATGGATGGAAACCAAACCTTAGATTTGTAAAAGAATGATGGATTAAGCTTGAATCCTTGTGTTTTGATCAAAAATCGCGTTCCAGAGGTTGTGTGTGTGTTGGGGCGGGTTATGGGACGACTAGGGTTTGTATAATGAAGTTTATGAGGTCAAGTATGGTATTTATAGTCGTTTTTAGTCGTCCAGCCCGTAACACGCGATTATGCAGCTTTACACGCGATTAGGAAGCCTAATCGCATGTAAGTTCATGCAATTGGGGCCTAATCGCATGAACAGTCATGCAATTAGTCCCCTACTCGCCCCTATGATGCCTAGTCGCCTCCCTTATAGGCGATTAGGCCATCCTAATCGCCTATAGGGGCCTGTTCCGTGTGTTTTGCGCGTTAAACCCCGTTAACATATGTTAACACATATTCACATACCGACAAGTCACATAATGATTGTAAACACATAACACATGTAAATACACATATTCACACTCGTTCACCAATTCCCGGGACTCGAGACTTGTATGTTCCGTATGCCCTGACGATCCTACAGATCGTCACCGTTTGTACACTTGGTTAAGGACCGACATCTAATGAACCTCTAGACCAACATCCAATGATCTTCTAGACTAAACCGATAGTTTCCGAACCATAACCCGACTTAACTAACCCAGTTAAGTACAATATACGCGTGACTCGCTAAGGTAGACTTTCATCTAGACAACGTTGTTAACCAGAATTTGCCGGGTGTCACATCATCCCCACGTTAAAAGAATTTTCGTCCCGAAAATTGCACAAGTACCAAAAGAACAAAAGAAATAACGAAGGGAACAAACAAAAGATAGAAACCAAAAAGAGAGATTTACCCGAGTTGTCACATCATCCCCACGTTAAAAGGAATCTTGCCCCGAGATTCATTCAGCTGCAGAAGAGACATATCTCGACTCGAACGCTTCCTTAGGAAAGAGATGAGGATACTTAGACTTCATCTGATCCTCCCGTTCCCACATGTACTCAGGTCCCCGGTTCGAGTTCCAACGAACCTTTACGATGCGAATCTTGCTATGACGTAGGCTACGAATCTTGTAATCCAGAATCTCCACAGGTTCTTCCACAATCCGAAGACGATCATCAACCTTGATCTCTTCCAGTGGAACAATGAGAGACTCGTCAGCCAGACACTTCTTCAAGTTGGACACATGGAAGACGTTATCTACGTTACCGAGCTCCGTCGGTAAATCAAGACGATATGCCACCGGCCCAATCCGTTCCAGGATCGTAAATGGGCCGACATACCGCGGATTGAGTTTGCCACGCTTCCCAAAGCGTATGACGCCCTTCCATGGTGAGACTTTTAGAAGTACTTTGTCGTTAATTTGGAATTCCAATGGTTTGCGACGCTGATCAGCATAACTCTTTTGCCGATCCCGTGCCGCTGCCAACCGGTTACGAATCTGTACGATCTTTTCCGAAGTTTCGTACACTAGTTCAGGCCCAGTGAGTTGGCTCTCACCCACTTCAGCCCAACAAAGAGGAGAACGGCATTTCCGTCCGTACAATGCCTCGAACGGAGCCGCCTTGATGCTCGTGTGATAACTGTTGTTGTACGAGAATTCTACTAACGGTAGATGAGCTTCCCAACCCTTGCCAAAATCGATCACACATGCCCGCAGCATGTCTTCTAAAGTTTGAATCGTGCGCTCACTCTGACCGTCAGTCTGTGGATGATAAGCCGTACTCATGTCTAGTTGGGTACCCAAAGCCTTGTGTAAAGACTTCCAGAAGTGAGAAGTAAAATGGGAGTCACGATCCGAGATAATAGAAACTGGCACCCCGTGCTTAGAAACAACTTCCTTCAAATAAAGACGAGCCAAACGATCCATGGTGTCGGTCTCCTTAATAGCAAGAAAATGGGCTGATTTCGTCAACCGATCGACAATCACCCATATCTTGTCATTCCCGCTTGGTGATTTAGGAAGTTGCGTGACAAAATCCATGGTAATCCGTTCCCATTTCCATTCCGGAATTTCAGGTTGTTGCAAGAGACCCGACGGTTTCTGGTATTCCACCTTGACCTTAGCACAGGTCAAGCATTTGCTCACGTATGAGGCTATATCCGACCTCATGTTTGGCCACCAGTAGAGCATCTTCAGATCTTGATACATCTTATCCGAACCAGGATGAATAGAATACCGGGACTTATGAGCCTCATCAAGGACAAGCTCCCGTAGTCCCCCGAATAAAGGAACCCATATGCGTTCTGCGAAATAGTGCAGGCCATCAGGCCTTCGCTCGAGGTGCTTGTCGGCACCGTGCATAGTCTCAGCTTTAAGGTTTTCCTCCTTCAAAGCTTCTAACTGCGCAGAACGGAGTTGATCAGGTAAGGATGAATGAATGGTGAGCTGCAACGCCCGAACGCGACGAGGTTTAGTTGATTCCTTCCTGCTCAAGGCGTCTGCTACAACATTCGCCTTGCCAGGATGGTACTTAATGGCACAATCATAGTCGTTCAGAAGTTCAATCCAACGACGCTGCCGTATGTTCAAATGTTGTTGGTCGAAAATATGTTGGAGACTCTTGTGATCGGTGTAGATGGTGCATTTGGTACCGTACAAGTAATGTCTCCAAATTTTCAACACGAAAACCACGGCACCCAACTCCAAGTCATGGGTGGTGTAGTTCTTCTCGTGCACCTTGAGTTGACGAGAAGCATACGCGATCACTTTCTCGCGTTGCATCAACACGCAACCGAGACCATGAATAGAAGCATCACAGTAAACAACGAAATCATCAGGGCCTTCAGGTAAAGACAAAATAGGAGCGGAACAAAGTTTAGACTTTAATTCCTCGAACGCTGACTCTTGTGGTTCACCCCAATCGAATTTTCTATCCTTCTGAGTAAGAGTGGTGAGGGGTTGAGCGATCTTCGAAAACCCTTGAATGAAACGACGATAGTAGCCCGCAAGGCCTAGGAATTGCCGCACCTCAGTTGGCGTCTTAGGTGCTCCCCAGTCCTTGATCGCTTCGATCTTAGCTGGATCGACATGAATTCCTAGTTCATTAACCACATGTCCTAGGAACTGAACTTCGCGTAACCAAAAGTCACACTTTGAGAACTTAGCGTAAAGTTGTTCCCGTCGCAAGAGTTCCAAAACTAACCGCAGATGTTCCTCGTGTTCGGTCTTGTTCTTAGAGTAGATCAGAATGTCATCAATAAACACAATGACGAACTTGTCAAGATATGGTTTGCAAACGCGGTTCATCAAATCCATGAAAACCGCCGGTGCGTTCGTGAGACCGAAAGGCATGACCAAGAATTCGAAATGGCCATAACGTGTTCGAAAGGCAGTCTTTGCAACGTCAGCCTCCCTGACGCGCAGCTGGTGATAACCGGACCTCAAGTCAATCTTGGAATAATAACTAGAACCCTGGAGCTGGTCGAATAGATCATCAATACGTGGAAGAGGATAACGGTTCTTGACAGTCAATTTGTTCAGTTCTCTGTAGTCCACACACAATCGGAAACTTCCATCCTTCTTCTTGACGAATAGAATCGGGGCTCCCCAAGGGGAAGAACTTGGTCTGATGAAACCCTTGTCCAAGAGTTCCTGTAACTGACTAGACAATTCCTGCATCTCGGGAGGTGCAAGACGGTAGGGGGCCCGAGCAATAGGAGCAGCCCCTGGTACAAGATCAATACCGAACTCGACTTGACGATGGGGAGGAAGACCAGATAAATCATCGGGAAAAACATCAGGAAACTCGCGTACAACTGGAATATTGTCGATCTTCTTCTCATCACCAGAGGAAACAGATAAAAGTGCCAAAACGGCTGGATAACCCTTTCGAAGACACTTAAGGGCTTTCATGCTAGAGATGATGTTTAGCGGAACACCACCCTTGATACCATACACAGAAAGGAATTCTCCATCAGGGAGAGGAATCCGAATAACCTTGTCGTAACAAACTATCTCCGCGCGATATAGGGACAACCAATCCATACCTACCACCACGTCGAAACTACCCAAAGGTACCGGCATAAGATCGATGGGGAACGATAAACCCGACAACTCTAATTGACACTCCCGAAGGACACTAGTAGCTTCAATCTTTTTCCCGTCAGCCAACTCAATAATAAACTTAGTCTCTAATGGTTCGGTTACTACATCTAGCAGTCGACTAACCTCCATGGATACAAAACTCTTGTCGGCACCAGAATCAAATAACACACTAACAGAACGATTATTGAGAAGGAACGTACCGGTAACTGTGTCAGGGTCCTGTCTAGCCTCAGCGGCTCCAATGACGAAGGCACGTGCATTTCTGCCGCCGCCCCCGTTGTTCCCATTTCCGTTGTTTCCACCCTGCTTCAGTTTTGGGCAATCCTTCTTGTAATGCCCGGTCTCACCACAATTGTAACATCCTTGTCTTCCCGTAGTCCCTTGAGTAGTAGGAGCTGAGTTAGTAGTCGGGGCCTGGGTCGATGGAAGTGTAACCCGACAATCTTTAGCATAATGCCCTGTTCGCTGGCAGCGATGACAACGGTTACTGTCGCAGTTCCCTTGATGATGACGTCCACACTTGTTACATTTGGGCAGTTTCCCCGCATAACCACCCTGCTTGTTACCCGAAGAAGAAGAACCCCCATTATCAAACCTCTTACCCTGCTGTGTTGGCCCAGATCCTTTCCCGTCATTATCCCACTTGCGCTTGTTGTTCTCTGGGGCCTTAACAGTCGAACCTTTAGCAGGCAAAATACCCTCATTCATCTTCAAGTTGGTCATTCTATGAGCTGATCGGACCACCTCTGAGTATGTAGGATGATTTCCTGCAGCCACTAACCCTGCGATCTCAGGTACTAACCCCGAGATATAATGCTCAATCCTCCTGTATTCTGGCACATGCAGATCGGGACACAGCACTGCCAACTCATTCCGCCTCACAGTATACTTCTCAATTTCCGACCCAGTCATCTTGAGGTTCCACACCTCGTGCTCTAGCTTCTGCACCTCTTCCCTCGGACAGTACTCACGCTTCAGCAGCTACACAAAATTCTCCCAAGGCATAGCATACGCCTCCCCAATACCCATATTCTGGGTGATGTTATTCCACCAAGTCAATGCAACATCCTGGAATAACGCAGCAGCATACTTAACCCGATCTTCTGGGAGACAGTTTCACATCAGAAACACTGACTCCACTTTTTCCAACCACCTGAGTAAGCTCACCGCACCCTCAGTGCCAGAGAACTCCTGGGGCTTACAGTCCCGAAACATCTTGTAGGTACACATAGGTGGGGGTGGGTTAACAGGACCACCTGAAATGAAATGCGTGAGGAATCACGACGAATGTAAACAAGGTTCACCAATGAGGCAAAGAAAATGGATAAATCAACTTACCACCACCGTTGTGCCCTAACTGGAAGGCAGCTTGGAGCAAGTTGTTCAGATCAGCCTGTGATAGGTTAATACCTCCACGACCACCAGCACCACCACGACCACCACCACGTCCACCATTGCGACCACCTCCACGTCCTCCTCGTACTCCAGACATGATTCTGGCAGAAAGAACGAGAAAATTTAGTTTCGCAGATAAAGATAACCACTAATGTTCACAAGATAAAAGCTAGATCCAATCCAGGACTATCCCTTCAAACCCAGAGCTCACTAGGGCTTCCATGCATTTCGGTTTATGATTTTGTGTGCACCCAAAATGATAAACCGCTCTACATGGTCCTCCAAGTGTTCTCCTAGTTCAAAGTTCAAATCACCGAACATAGACTCTTAGCTATACACCGTAATACTACGGTAGTTTATGGCAAATGTTTCTATTGGAGTACGAAAGGGAGATGTCCGAGCCTTGGACAAATCTCAAGAGTATACGAGTTACCCCAACATACTACACTGCCTCGAAAGCAAGTAACCCAACCTAAGATAGAACGGATGATGTAACGTAGAAAGACCAAATGATTTAGAGACACCCCGACAAGACCATACGTAAACCACCATAATGTTTAGTACCATGTGATCGTCTAGTGTGTGCGACTCGGCTATAGACTAGACTCTACATGCAGTCCTAGTTCACTATAACCATTGGCTCTGATACCAATCTGTCACACCCTCAAAATCCACTTGCGGAGTTTTACCGCGAGGCGCATGACAAACCAGGATCCAAACCAACGATCACAATAAACAAGTCTAACATGAACATAATGCAATTTCAAAACAATGTTTAAAATCCCCGTTTATAGCGGAAGCTTATTCAAGACAATTATTCAATAATAAACCAATGTTCAACGTTTGTAAAACCATGCAACTCTAACTAGACGCCGTGCAGACGCGTGCGCCCTAGTTCCATTGTGCTACCTTAGCGACCTGAGAAAACATGTAAAAGTTTACGTCAGCACAAAAATGCTGGTGAGTTTACAGGTTTTGTATCCAAGTACCAAGTCAACCTGTCCATACTATAACAAATCGAAAACCAGTGTACGCTAGCTAGGCGTATGTTTTGTTACTACCACGATTGGAAAACCATTACTAACACGCATACCAGATGTTGTGCCCGAAAAGTAACCTGTTGTTCCTGTTGTTCCTGTTTGAGACAATATGCACTCGCCCGGCCCTCCAAGCCGACGAGCGGGGTTGGTCAATCCCAATAGCGCTATTCACATTTCCCCGTTGTGCAAACCCGCACATTCATGGTTCCCCCCGGGACTTCCAAAGATCATGTAGTACACAATAGAAACCCATAGTATGACAGTAGTTACCAAATAATCGTTTTAACACATGTTTTCTCCCCCGAAAAGTGTAAACCAGTTTAAAAGAGGGGCCGTAAACTCACCTTAAGTTGCGTTACTCCTTAGCCCGAGTAAACTCAGCTGCTATGCTAGTCCCGTAAAGCGGCGACCTAACATATGACAGTTACAAGTACTTAGACTAATAACCCGCAGGTTAATTAGTCCCTAGATGTCCAGACCATAACCAAGTTCGTTTGAAAACACCGTGACTGTTTAACTGACCCAAAGTACAAGACTCGACATCCCATTGGTGACCCGAGACTTCCCGTGTTATGTTTACGCTCTCAAACATGCAATCATGTAATCACACTTAACATACGTTAACGCACAACAAGTTATAGCACATAGTTCACGTATCACCGAATTACATTCAAACATATGTTACCAAGATATTTGATATGTTACGGGGTTCCTAGTATGTTCCTACATGTCAAATCGGGTCTCGGAATGCTAATTTATACTTACAGCAGCAGTACACGCGATTAGGAAAAGTCAACTAGCATTTAGGTTGGTCAACTGGCATTTAGGAAGGCTAATCGCATGTAACTACTAGCATTTAGGGCTGATTGCATGTAACTACTAGCAATTAGGGCTGATTGCATGTAACTACTAGCATTTAGGGCTGATTGCATGTAACTACTAGCAATTAGGGCTGATTGCATGTAAATACTAGCGATTGGGGCCTAATCGCATGAAAGATGGGCGATTGGCCTCCTAATCGCCTCTAACATAGGCGATTAGGGTTGCTAATCGCCTGTAACCTTGCTGTTCCGGTTTTTCGCGCGTTTAACGCTCCAAATCAGACCCAGAACGTGTGTAACCATCCAATATCATCCCTACAACTATTCTAAACATGTTTAACCCAAAATCCTTCGTTTAACCTCGTATAATCAGTCCTGCATGCAACCATGAAATCCAAACACCATACACATAGCATGAAACATCACACTAACATGCGTAACTATCACCCTAATAATCGGTTACTCAGATTTTATCATCATAATATCATTATTATTCTGATCTAACATAATAACATGTCATCCATTCATCTAGAATCATAAAAACCCTAGCTTTCTAATCATAAACACACATAACACATGCATACTAGTTAAAGTCCGATTAACAACACTTATTAACGATTTTCAGAAAGCTTCTCCGTTTTAGAACAGGTCTGGACTATTAGGGATTGTATAAAAACGTTTATAAAGATTCATGGATGGAAACCAAACCTTAGATTTGTAAAAGAATGATGGATTAAGCTTGAATCCTTGTGTTTTGATCAAAAATCGCGTTCCAGAGGTTGTGTGTGTGTTGGGGCGGGTTATGGGACGACTAGGGTTTGTATAATGAAGTTTATGAGGTCAAGTATGGTATTTATAGTCGTTTTTAGTCGTCCAGCCCGTAACACGCGATTATGCAGCTTTACACGCGATTAGGAAGCCTAATCGCATGTAAGTTCATGCAATTGGGGCCTAATCGCATGAACAGTCATGCAATTAGTCCCCTACTCGCCCCTATGATGCCTAGTCGCCTCCCTTATAGGCGATTAGGCCATCCTAATCGCCTATAGGGGCCTGTTCCGTGTGTTTTGCGCGTTAAACCCCGTTTTAACATATGTTAACACATATTCACATACCGACAAGTCACATAATGATTGTAAACACATAACACATGTAAATACACATATTCACACTCGTTCACCAATTCCCGGGACTCGAGACTTGTATGTTCCGTATGCCCTGACGATCCTACAGATCGTCACCGTTTGTACACTTGGTTAAGGACCGACATCTAATGAACCTCTAGACCAACATCCAATGATCTTCTAGACTAAACCGATAGTTCCCGAACCATAACCCGACTTAACTAACCCAGTTAAGTACAATATACGCGTGACTCGCTAAGGTAGACTTTCATCTAGACAACGTTGTTAACCAGAATTTGCCGGGTGTCACAGGTTTATTCGGTTTTCAAAATTTTGTACCTCAAACCAAAAACCAAACCAAACCAAATTAGAAATATGAAAACCAAACCAAATCCAACCAAATTGAATTCGGTTCGGTTTCGGTTTAAAACCAAACAAACCAAATTCAACCAAACAAACCAAATTGAAACGAAGTTTTTTTTTTCTCCAACTTATATACCTATATGTTCCAAAATCTGAAAAGAAGGTTTGCAATAAATATAAACCAAAAAATTAAACCACGCAAAGTCGCAAAATAGTCTTAAACACTAACATAAACAACATATAAATGAGAAATAGAAAATAAGTTTTTGCCAATTCCACAAAATATAAATAAACTTTAAACTTAAATCTTTCTTCAACTCAAGTGAACCTGCATACGAAAAATAAAGAGACATTATTACTAAACATATAAATCATGTAGCTTGATAATCAAACCAAAGGTTGATGCAAACATGGGGAAACATATACCTACTTATTTGGGTTGGGCACTACTTGGGCTTACATTAATATGTTGGGCTTATATTAATATATATATATATATATATATATATATATATATATATATATATATATTATTTTTATTTAATAATTAATTAATTTACCGGTTTATTCGGTTATCCAAATAATCCAAATAAACCAAATAAAAAAAAATGTAAAACCAAATCCATACCAAAAACCAAATTAGCAATTCGGTTTCGGTTAAAACCAAACCAAAAACCAAATTCGTTGTTCGGATCGATTTTTTCGGTTACAGTTACGGTTTGGTTTTCGGTTTTTATTTGGTTTGCGGTTTTTCTGAACACCCCTACATAAAATTTTGTTTAAATTATTTTTGAAAGCCTAAATGGTATAATTTTTTAATGAGTCGGATAAGACACGTAAATCCTCAGTGACGTGTTGGTACGTATGTATTTGAAATGGAATTTGCCTGGTTTAGATAAAGACGGTTTTAGATGACTTCCTCGGATTATCGGACTGGTTATGTGTCCAATGCTTGTTGGAAAGAATTAATGACGTAAGAATGGAATGATTGAGTTAATACAATAAAGTGGTATACATTGTATGCTGATCATTTGTGTTTAACGTAAGTAATAAGGAATGGCAAATAGCTACTAGTATTTATTTCCGTGTAGGTTTGATGTGGGTGATGAAATATTTCTTTGCATTCACATTTCAATCTGTCATGTCTATATATATAATATATTTTTCTTCTAGTGAATGCATAATATAATAGAGTTCATAAATATTTATACTCGTAAAAGTAAAAGACTAGACATGAAAAATATTAAGACTGCCTCAACTACATGCATGACATGAGAGGACACAAAGTTAAATTGATTTGTCGACACAACATATTTAAGCGTAGTTTTATAATTTAATAGAAGACGCAGTTTTATGATTTGATAGATAATTACTTGTATCTTAAACTACTCCCTTACCCTAATTTAAAACCTCAACCATATTATTATATAGCTAACCATATTATACCCTTTATTATTATTATTATTATTATTATTATTAATATTATTATTATTATTATTATTATTATATGTATGTATATGTTAATTTATTTATACGTGCATATAGGCTATATTTTGAGAATCGTCGACCTACGAATTTTTATTATATATTTGGATGTATGGCTATAAAAAAAATCACAAAATCATGTCACATGCAACAAGATTTTCTAGGTTTCTTCTATTAAATTCTAAATACATATCTCAACTGTAGCAGAATATAGTACTCAAACTTAGTAGGTTATGCTTTTCATTTTCTATAATAAAAAATAAAATTTATAAAGATTTTCTAGAACACAATGATGGTACACGTGTGTGACGGTCCCACGTGCAAGTTGGGAGTCATGGGGGCTTTGACCAAAGGTCTACGTCTTAAGCTTATTTTGTGTTGGAGTGAAGCCAATTCTAAGCGACAGAAGTGACCTATGCCGATGGTCTTGTCTGGTTGTTTTTTGAAAATTGGATTATTATGATGTCATGCGTTATGGAATTACAACAGGAAGGCTAGTGGGTGTGGAGACACCAAAAAGTTAGTGTCTCCATGCCAATTAAGATGCCACATCACCATGGTCCATTTTCTTATTACTTGAGACATGAGTGGGGTGTGGGGACACCAACACTCTACGCCTCACCATGGTCCATTGGTTCGTCCCTTTAGTCTTAAGGAGAACGGGGGAGACAGGGGTAGGGGGACGGGGGCATGGGGGGCGGTGTAGCTGATCTGAGACGGGCCTAAAATGGAGGACGGGGGTGGTGCCCGGTCTCCATACTGAGTAGTCTAATGTTTTACCTTCACATGGTCGACTATTGAGATTGAACTTCAATATAACATGATATTCACTTGAACATGGATATATATAAGTGTGTATTTGTATGTAAAATGTTAAAATGAACATGAGGAAAGGATGAAAATGCACACATGTTTGACCTTTTTATGCAAAGCGAATTTTCATCAATATTTTAATCTTAATTAAGTTTTTTTTTTTTTGAAAGATTAATTTCGTTAGTCATGTGACATGTGAGACTTGAATCCAACATCTTTCACAACCTAATCTTAATTAAGTTGCATTGTCTAGTGAGGCTAACTCGATTAGTAGATGTTATTGTCTCTTTGATAATATCATTTATATTTATTTTTCTCTAACAACTTGTTTTAGTTATCTAAAAAAATCTAGTTTTTTTCTCAACATTCTTATACCGAATATCGAAATTGTGTATGGTAAAGTATACAGAATATTCATATCGATGTTGGAAAGAACCAAAATGATATCAACCAAATATCAATATTCATTTTTATGTTTTTTTGATACGAGTCGGTTTCAATAGTCTTTTCACTACTCACCAGTACCGATGACGTATCATTATTTTCTACGGCATCTAGGTGAAGAGCGAATACGGGTGGCGCCGATTCGACTCGGATTGGAGGTGGGGTTTTACGGATTATTTTACCGTTGTGCCTTCAGGCAGGTGGAGGTCAGGTTTTCATGCATCTGGGAGAGCCAAGGGCTGGCGGCGGTCGAGTAGTCGACCTTAGTCACAGTGTCTGGTGTCACAATGATTGGCATGCCGTTTCTTGCTGTTAAAAAAAAATAAAAATAGGTAACCATTCATATGGGTTACATCAAATTAGAATTTTTGTTTCTTTGGTATAGTTAATTTTAAAAAAATATGATTATAAACAAAAGTTCAATTACTTCATTTCTAAGCGAGATGTTTTTTTGTCCATTCTCGAAATGATAGTAAATGACAAAGATATATAATCAACCAAAATGATAACATCAATCTATCTATAACGAAAATGAAATGAACCCAAATGGCTGTGTAAAATCGGTATTAATGACATTTAAATTCTAAATCATGACGCTATCTTTCATTGTTTTCAATACTTTCCAACTGAAAGACCAAAATGGGAACGACAAATACTTTTACACTATTCTTTCATATAACATAGTTTCTAGTCATTCATGATATGATTGATATCATATAATTTAAAATTTTCATTTGTATAAATCCCCCTCTATTATTAGCTTTCTTAGTGCATTCAGAGTCCGTTCATTAAATCATCTCCATCAAATTACCCTAAAAATCATTAATTCATTCTTAAATTTTTTCTCTCATAATTAAAATAATAATATTTTTTCATACTTTTATCATTATATTTTTTCTCTTCTTACTCACAGTCACTTAAAAAATATTAAAAAATATATAGGGGTGAACAATAGTTTTTCAAATATAAGGGTGATCAGTGCTTTTACCAAATATTTTCTCTCTCATCCACTCACAACCACTCACACACACCTCATATAATTTAAGGGATCCCCTCACATAATTTAGTGGACGGGCTGTGAATGCTCTTAGACATGAAGTCTGCGACTCTTCTTCCTCTCTTTTTATAGTGGGGAGGTCAAATGAGAAAAAAATGTTTTTTTAAGAAGAAAGAACAAATTTAATCATCTATTTAATACTACAACAACAAGTTTACCCAGTATAATCTCATCTTTAGACAAGCTAATGACAGGGGGTCAAGGTCTGGGAAGGGTAGGGCTTTTCATGAGCTGAACCGAGCCAAGTCAGGTTAAGCTCACGCTTGACTTGGTTATAAACCGAGCTGGCTCGGTTTGGATTTGTAACCGAGCTAAAAATTAAAGCTCAAGCTCGGCTTGGTTTTAAACCGAGCTGACTCGGCTTGACTTGGTTTGGCTCAAATTTAAAAAGAAAAAAAAAGAAAAATGACTTTTAAAATTCAATAGTCTAAAATATTATTCAATAGTTAAAAATAGCACATTAAAAAAAGTTCAATCTAATACATTACAAGTTAAAATCAAGTTCAAGCAAATACAAAATAAGTCTCAAATTTCAATGGAATACAGTATAAGCTCATCAACATACGAATTAACCCCCAAAATATGCAATAGATGTCTGATTGAACTCTTAAATACTGACCTCTTTGAAATCAAAAGCAGTATTGTGTTTGATAACTTGAGTACTTGGACAATTATCATTATGCTACGGTTTTTTTAAATAGCTTGATTAGCTGTAACTTCAATCTCAAGCACACAATCTCTATACTACTATTACCAAATATTAAATATGTAACATGTTCCCCATCTTTTCTAACATTTTTATAGTATATTATATGTATATTAAAAATTAGAATTATCCGAGCCAAACCGAATCAGCTTGGCTCGTTACGAACCGACTAGAGCTTGGCTTACTTTCTAACCGATCCGAGCCAGCTCGGCTCAGTTTCAAACCGAGCCATATCGAGCGAGCTTCGAGCAACGAGCTTTTTGGATAAAGAGGCTTCTTCCGGTGAGACCATCGGCTCCAAAACCATAACCATACATAAGGGTCACATAAAATGAACATATGCACATAGCTATTAAAAATATATTAAAAAAAAAGCATAGCGTACTAACAATATTCTTAATAAGCTACCAAACAAATAAAACATATAATAGTGAAAACAACATATATAGGCACATATGCAAGCGACAACACGCATATCCCACCTAAAAAGAGTAAAGATCTAAGATCCTAAGATAAAATCAAACACAAATTTAACCGAACCCCTAAACAATACTTAGCCTTAATCCTGCATCTCCATGAGCTTATATCATCGACCATTCCTCTCAAAGGTGCAAGTCTAACAAATCCTGCCTAATCCTCTCCTCCTAAGTCAGTTTCGGACCGCCTCTACTCATTCTTCCCTCCACAGTGAGATTTTTTACGGTTTTGACTGTGACCGTAGTTTGTCTCCTCCTAATATGCCCAAATCATCTCAATCTTCATTCCCTAATCTTATCAGATATTAGGGCTGTCAATTTAGACACGAACACGATAACACGACATGAACCTACATGACCTTAGCGGATTTCATGTTTGACCTTAACAGGCTTCGTGTCTAAACATGTTAAAGACCTTTTAACATGTTAAGCACCTGTTAAGACACGTTAATAATTTTATTTAAAAAAGTTATATAAGGGGTGTGGGTATGCTTTATACATATGCGGATGAAAGATCAATGAACCATAATTTTCAATTTTCAAATCACAAAGTACGGACATGTACACAGCTCATCATCCCACCTCTTCCTTCTCAACTCCACCGTCCTCGTTACCCGTCCACCGTTCTTGTCCGTTGTCACCCATCACCCGTCCTCCTTCTCAACCCCGACGCCGCTCAGTCTTTCATTCATTGGTTTGTGGATACATTTTTAGGGGTAATGTTTATAAACAAGTTTTTGTCTTATCGTGCTAACATGTTATAAACAGTTTCATGTTCATGTTTGGAAAAAATGACACGATAAGTTATCGTGTCGTGTTCGTGTTTGCCTGTTTCACATTCGTGTCTTAACAGGTCGTATCTGACACGATATGCCAGCCCTATCAGATATACTAGCCACCCTTGATATATCTCTACAATCTTATTTCTTATTTTGTCTAACCTAGTATGTCCACACATCCACCTTAGCATCCTCATCTCATCTACCTTCAACTTACGCACGTGTGTCTTCTTGATTGCTTAACACTCTGTTATGTACAACATTGTAGGTCTAATTGCAACCCTATAAAATTTCCCCTTTAATTTATATGGGAACCTCTTGTCGCACGAAACCCATGTAGCTGCTCTCCACCTAAACCACCCAACTTGGATGCGGTGAACTACATCACTATCTAACTCCCCATCCTTCTAAACATACGCTCCTAAATTATTGAACTTGTTGCCTAGGGAACCACTTGGCCATTGATAGTATTCTGAACGTCCTTGTCGCCACATACACTACTGAAGTCACAATAGAGATACTCGGTCTTTGTGACACCCGACAAACTCAGGTTAATACTTTTAACAAAAACACAAGTCTACCTTAGCAAAACATTCATAAAACATACTTAATTGGGTTAGTTGAGTCAATTCAATGATTCAGGGAATCAACAGGAGTCGGTTCGATGATCCGGGGATCATCAGAGGCGGTTTACACACATATGTCCAAGGGTTGGTGATTCAGAGGATCACCGGGTAAAATCCACACACGCGAGTCTCGAGTCCTGGGGGTTGGTGAAATAACTTAAAAGTGTGAATTGTCGGGTATTGAATGTTACAATCATTGTATAACGTGCCGATACGTGTATACGTGAAATTATGTGTTAACATAGCAAACGACTATATGGAGGCTACTAGCTTAGCTAGTGGTGTGTTTTAGGAGGCTACTAGCTTAGCTAGTGGTGCGTTTCAGGAGGCTACTAGCTTAGCTAGTGGTGTGCATCAAGAGGCTACTAGCTACCTAGTGGTGTGTATGAGGCTACTAGCTAGCTACTCGCTACCTCCAGGTGCTAGTCGCCTAGAATGCCAGATACGAGTGGTAACAACTATATATACCATACTTGACTTCTTTTAAATCATTTGTGCAACCCTAACTCGCCCCAACAGTGCTCTCTCACTATCCTTAACCTCTGTACACACGTTTTTGCCCTAAAATCACCATATCCAAGCTTAAGCAACTTTTACAAGGAAAGATCTAAAGTGTGTGATTCATCCAAATCATTTTTCAAACATTTTTATGTTATTATTTTGAACCCTAAAGGTCCAAACCTGATCTTTATATGTTTTCATCAATTAAAACCATTGAAAACCCTTTCTAAGCTAAGTCTTAACATATCCTATGAGTTTTTGATAAAAATGCAAACTCTAAATGGCGTTGGTGATCTAAAACATGGGGTTTTGTGTGTGTTTGCTATTAGAATGATTTAGAGAGGTTGTTATGATGATTATCTAGGTATTAGAAGCTTGTTTGATATGTTATGTGGCTTTGATGAGTTTTGACTTGTTTGAGAATTTTAGGGGAATCTAGGACGTAATATGATGATTGTAACTTGTTAGGGTTTACATTAGAATGATCATACTACAGCTTGATGATGATTGGAACGTGATTATGTGATTAAATCGGGTTATTTTCCAGTAAAGGAAACTTTTGCATGTTTTTTGATGTGACTTACCCATAATGTTATCTATTTTGGGAAAACTTCCATATTGCGTGATAAACGAGATGATAATTGGGGCGTAGTGATAGGGTTGGGTCGGATAATGATTGTGGGTTGATTGGGGGTGTTCCAATATGTTCCGGATCTGATTTGGAGGGTTTCACGCGTCAAAAAAGCGAATAGTCCGCAGAGTAGGCGACTAGCTACTTAATCGCCTGTCAGGAGGCGACTAGCTAGCTAGTCGTGTGCCTGATGGCGAATGGCATAGCTAGTAGTGTGTTTTGGTAGCCAATTGGGTGTTTTGAAGCCATAAGTGTGTTTTGGAACCCCCGTAGTGTGTTCGGACACCCAGTAACATATTGTAAACCCCATGGCATGTCTGGAAACCCTGTAACATGTTCTATGACTCATACGCGCGTTACATGATATATATGCTAGGTTTTGTGATATATTCGTCATACGAGGTGCGTGTCTACATATTACTTCTTATGAACCTGTATTTGACTAACATACAGTTATAACGGGTCACCAACAAGATGTCAAGTCTTGTGTGGTCGTGTCAAAGATCAAATGGTTTTTCAAACATACACAGTCTTGGTGTTGGACAATAAAGGGTTATTGAACAAACGTATCATCGGTAAAACACTTATAGGCGTCTTGTGATATGTTTTCCATAGTGAAGGCTATCACACAAACTTTGAGTATTGCATTTGAAGACGCAACCTAAGGCGATGAGTGTCACAACCCCTTTTTACTGTCAGGGGCGGACATACATAATTGGGAGGGGGTGCGGACGTTGCGGCTCAACTTCGCGCGCGTAGTGGAAATTTTTTTTTTTACGATTTTTCAAAAACGTTGCTACTGAAATAAAATTTACGTTTCTACTAGAATTTAATAAACGTTACTACTAAATGAAATTATAGGTTACCACGTTACGTTACTCGAAAAAATATTTACCGAACTCGACTAATGATAACTAATCTAATCACAATCCTACAATTAACCCAATAAAACATCCAAACTCCAAAGCCCAAATCTAATAACCTTCTACTTTCCCTAGGCCTTAACCCAATTACCCAAATAACTAAATAAGCCCATTACCCAAATAAGTAAATAAGCCCAAAATATGAGGGTTTTGTGACAAAAAAAAAAAAAAAAAAAAAACAACAACAGATCTGATCGACCCACACCACACAGTAGCCGAGCAACACCCAAATCAGCAGCTGCAGCCCCTCCTGCAGCCCCTCCGCCCCAGCCTGCAGCCCCTCCGCCGCCCTCCGGCTGCTGCCGCCTCTGACCTGCAGTGCAGGCTCTGCAGTAAGTTTTTTTTTTTTAACTTATTGTGTTAATTAGCTTTATAAAGATGAATGTATTGTTCCTTTACATTGTATGAAACTATGGCGAATTTTTTTTTTTGAACGTTGCTACTGAAAAATATTTCTAGATCCGCCACTGTTTACTGTTTTCTTGTTAGGGAGAAACATGTTGCACAAACTTTAACATTTTAGACCACATTATTACATTATATCACATGGGTACTAAGCGACGTTCATCCAAAGTCCTTCTAACTTTAAACCACGAATATGTGGATACATAGCAGGGAAAGTGTGAATAGATCTATTGGGTCCGACAAACCTCACTTGGGTCGACTGGAGGTCGGACGGGTGCATATTTGTCTAACATATGACACCGAGTGATGACCGGTGGCGGGGAATTAAGGCAACTTACTAATGTTCAGCAATGGTTCATAACGCTTTAGTATTATGTAACGATGTCTAGCTAGCATCAAGTATAAATGTAAGGGTTAGTCTAGGTCTGGTTTACAAACGTTTACAAACATTTCCTTACTTTGCAAACTTAACTTTGTGAACTCACCAGCAATATATGTTGACAAACATAACATGTTTTCTCAGGTCGCTAAAGTAGCTGCACCGGTCTAGGAGGCACGGGAGTCCACAACATCCACTGTTACTATTTTGACTGTTTTAAAACTTTACACTATTTCAAATTACTTTATCTTGATTTGGGTCTGTAAAATTCTTTTATGCTATCGCTGTACTTATCGGTTTACTTTGCATAGTTTGTTACATTGATTTTATTTCATATAGATGTCGTTTATTGTGACTGTTGACTTAGATCCTGGTTTGTCATGCGCCTCGTAGTAAAACCCTGCAAGTGGAATTTGAGGGTGTGAAAGTCTTAGAGAGACCAGTCCTTAAACCTTTGTTCTCTAAAGATGTGCGCCGCTCCTCTAACTTCACGTTCAGACTCTGTTTACTCTCCGCAATTAGCACAATATTATATACGAAAAGCAAACACCACGGACCTGTCCCCTGAATCGACTTTGACAACTCATCCATAATAGTCGTGTTAGTGCACTTTGTGTATGTCCCCAGCTAGTGATAAATCTATATTAGTTATAGGCATGATTATGTATGTTTTGGGCTTGATCGAATAACGTTTGGGAGTTTTATGGGCATTTTGGTCAATTGTAAAAGTCACCAGGCGTAGGAAGGCCTTACGCTGGGAAGGCCCCAGGCCAAGACTATAAATAGGCCCCCTTTGTACCTCATTTGTAACTTTTTCTAAACTTGTGAAACGAAGTGCTGCCCAATTTTGAGTGTGTTTTTCATTTCCATACTTTTATAACATCACATCTCATCTCTAACAACAATCAATCCATTGATTCCGCCTTTGGATCGATCATACGCGTTGTTCACTGGGAAAATGACTTGGATAGGACACACCCGCTAAGCCAAAATTCTTAAATCAACCACACGTACTATAAGCGAATAAATACGGACATTAAGGAGATTAGGAACTCAGGTAGTGACTCGGATTGCACAAGCACTCTGAGGAAAGTATCCATAAAAATGGTTTCCGGTATCTGCTCTCACCTTGACCAAGATTCAATCAATCTCGTGTCTTGTAAACAGATGGCTATGGCTTACTCACCCATTAAAATGAAGCTTTGTACAATGCCTGATATGGGAATGTGTCGTGTGGGTGGGGACCATTGAGTGCAAGTATAAATCTTACCAATTAACTGTATCTAAAGTGTCGGCGAGTTATCTTGATTTTTAGGTTTAAGTGGACCCTGATATTGGTAATCATTTGTTTACTGATTATCCTAATCTGAATTAACTAAACAAAAGTTATCATGATAGGTCTGTAAACTAATATGATTCTCTGCCTGACAAACTCGCAAAAATATTGTTTCTGAATATTTTCATTTCCTATCTTTGTTTGAATTTCTTATTTTATTTGGCAAAAATTTCAAAATTTCAAAAATATTTCCATTCTATATTATTTTTGATTAATCTATGTTGGAATACTAAATTCTTCAATTGGAATCTCAGATCCAAAGCCCAAACACAACAAAAAAAATCTTTCAAAATTCAAGGGTAAAATGCAACTTTCAGAAATTATAGGGTTCAAATTGATAAGTTTGAAAGTTCGGGGTGAAATTTAAAATGATTCAATTGTTCAGGGGGAGACCAATTTGTTTCTCCAAATGGTGGTCAAAATGGACAAATCTTGAAAGTTTATCAAATGATAAACTTCAAGAATTTGGTTGAGTCCGGATTATTTGTCGTATCTAATATAAGTTGTAGTTTGTATGCAGTTTTTATTAATTTTTTCTGCCGGATCAAACACAACGAGTGTGTTCATCATGACTCAAACGACAAAGCTTCAAGCTGAACAAGACTCGAACCTGAACAACAAGATCATCTTGAACAACAAGAACCTGATATTCCATCTTCAGAGACACCAGATCGTGGTAGAGCTCTAGCAATCGAAGCTGAAGAAGATGAGAATTAAGAAATGAAAGTGCAGATGATATTGAATTATGTCTTCGTCAAAAAATCGACAATCAAAACAATGGAGATTTCTTGATTCCTCCCAAGCTATCGAAGCTAATCGAAGACCAAGACGAGATCTCATGAAGCCACGACAAAAGCTCAAATAAGCAAGTATTTAAGTCTTTGATTGTTAGTGCAATGTGGTGTATTTTCCCAAGTTGAAGATTGTCAGATATGAAGACTTGAAAACTGAAGTTCATTAGCTAGACCTTATAGGGAGTCCGTCAACGCCTTTCAAGACATCCCCATCTCAGTGACTGCTTAAGTATATAGATCACTAGCTAGGTCCAAGGGAGAGACTGTTAGTGCACTTTGTATATGTCCCCAACTAGTGATAGGTCTATATTAGTCATAGGCATGTGTATATACGTTTTGGGCGTTAACGAATAGCTTTTAGGGGTCTTAGGGGCATTTTGGTCATTTGTAATAGTAACCAGGCGTAAGAAGCCCCTATGTCTGGAAGACCCCAGGCGCAGGGAGCTGGCCTATAAATAGACCCAATTGCTGTCACACCCTCTGATGAGCCGGTCGTCACGGTTCATACAAAACCTAATTAACCTAGGTAGATAGGATAAGTAGGGTATCAATCCAAGGAGCGTGTGGTTAGTGGATATTATGTAGTTGATTAAATGGGGTTGCTTATGAAGTTTACTAGAGACTTATGAAGTTGGTAATTGGTTTATTTAAGAATGTGATTGAAAAGGGTTTTGTTGTTATATTAAAAACTTGAATTGAAATTATATGTGAAAAATAATAATGTTTGTAAACAATTTAATTAAAAGGATCACACCTAGGTTTCAACAACTAAAGTCTAAGGTTTTCACAAATGGGTCAAACAAGTGTAGTGCAATTGGTGTTAACGGGGTGATTGTTCAATAGGCTTAGGTGTCAAGTTTCATCAACATCAAAGATGGACTAAACTACACTTCATTACTTAGAACATACAACCCTATGTTTGTATTAGAGCAAGAAAACATGTTCATGACACTAGAAATTGGCACAAGATCAATTAACTAAAATGAATTCAACATAAGATTAATCGCAATCTAATACAATGATTCAAACACACAATCACACAATTAAAAGTTTAAAGTAATACCCAAATGTTTAAACCCTAGAACTTCAATTGTTTACTTCCTAGGCGTGATACAAAGAGACTAGCCACTCATGGCCATGGAGTTTGATTCTTCAAAAGTTGGGTCTTGAATCTTCAAAGGCTTGAATAATAGGATGATTTAGTGTTCTTCAATGATATGGAATGATATGGGTTTAACAAGATGGAGTGGTTATGATAGAGATGCCAAATTATGAGCCTTCAAGGTGTTTTAAAGCCAAAGAAATCAAAACTTCCGTTTTGATACACATTAAAAACATTAAACCCAAGTTTGACTGCAGGTGCTGTAGGCTACGCCACTTTTGGCATCGCCTACGCGAGTCCCGTAGCCTACGCCAAAAGTGGCATAGGCGACGCCATGTCTGTTTTGGCTACATGATCTTGCTCTGTCCTACGACATTTTGGTCCCCTTCTCCTACGCGAGTGCTGTAGGCGACGCCAAAACTGCTGTAGGCGACGCCAATTTGTCCTGGACACCCATTTCAACTTTTCTTGTTCGGTTTATCACTCCTTGTGCTCCCGAGATGTTCCAAAAACTCCAGATTTGCACCCTTTTTGTGTCAATACCTAAAGATCATAAGACATGTCAAAGTAGTGCTATTCCATAATCATTTATACATTAATCAATCAATTTAGCTTTGTTAATTCTCGAGTTTTTACCAACCTATCACCCTCAAATTCCACTTGCGGGGTTTACCACGAGGTGCGTGACATACAAGAAATGAAGTCAATGGTCACAATAAACGACAACTATATGAGTAAAAATAACATTAAACAACTATGCAAGATAAAAGTTTAGCGGAAGTGAAATGTAGTTTACAGACCAAATCCAAAATAAAGTAGTTTTCCAAAACAATTTAAGTTTGCAAATCAGATAAAATAAGAGATAGACAGATGTTGTGGACTCCAATGCATCCTAAATCAGTGCTGCTACCTTAGCGACCTGAAAAAACATGCTAAAATATGTCAACATAACAATACTGGTGAGTTCACAGGTTTTCAAACAAAATATCATATGTGTGAAAGATCAAATCCGTTTTACTTTTTTATCGAACGTTAGCTAGATGTTAACTATATTACTATTGCGATTGAAACCATTTCTAACTGTGTTGTTGCTCAATAATGTGTGTACCATTCAGATTATCGTCATCCTTGGTAAGCCCCGTGTGTTTGAGACAGTATGCACCCGTCCAACCTCCAATTGACCCGGGTGGGCTTTGTCAGGTCCAATAGATCTATCCACATTTCCCCGCTATATACCCATATTAGTGGTTTCCTTGTGATTTAGATGAATCGCATAATAAACAAATGAAACAATAGTAATAAATAATCCTTAAGTAAAACCGGGTGTGTAGCATGTTTCTGGCCCATGAAAAAGTATGTAAGTAGTGGGGCCGTGAAACTCAACTTAGGGTGTACTTTCTAGTTGAAAATAAACCGACTGTGTGATGATAGTCCCAATTACCGACGACCTATCATAAGACACATATAAGTGTGTTGACCGATAACACGTTGGTAAATTAACCCTTGGTTGTCCAAACCATGACTGTATATGTTTAAAAAAGTGTTTGATGTTTGACATGACAACAAAAGACCCGACATCCCGTTGGCGACCCATTATATTCGTTTATTAGTCAAGTATAAGTTTATAAGCAATAACATGTAGATACGTACCATATATACTAATAGATCACAAAATTCAGCATATAGATCATGTAATACACATATGAGTCACAAAACACGCCACTGGGTTTGCGAACACATAACTGGACTTCAAATACGTTACTGGGTGTCAAAACACGCTACTGTTCCAAAACATACTACTGGCATTAAATGTCACACCCCGCCTAAGGCGGAAACATGGGGTCCAACTGAAATGATTTCCAAGCACAAAAGTCACATGAGCATTATTTAAATAAAACAGGAATTACCATTTAAACATTCAAGTCTTACAAAAACATAACATTAATCGTTTGAATTAGAAATCATTGTATAAAGTGTTTACGTCAAAACATCACAACAATAGTTCAAAAGATGGTATCCCTTAAATGCTCGCACACGACCTTCCCAAGTTCCATGCTTCATGCTAATTTCCTGAAAAATATGCATGAAAAATATATGGGTCAACATAAAGTTGGTGAGTACACGGGTTTGTATGATTGGACATGTTATCCAAAACCGACTAAATTACTGCCTAGCTAGGGCAATAATTGATATGTGATCTGACATGAGCCCATAACCAAACCTTGACATGTCGTGCCTCGCCCATAGTACACTAAAGACAATGAAATAATGTGAAATACAAGCACTCTTTTGATATATGTCATCCGGTCAGAGCGACAGACCAAGAGTGGGGGTGTCAACCCAATAGATCTATTCTGGTGTTTCATGGCTAAGTCCATAGCTAATGGTTATGGTGAAATGTATGACACGAGGGCTTAATGGATCCTAAACCTTACTGTCTCATGTTCACATAATAGTCATGTATGTAACTGAAAGCTGAAAACTGTACGCATGTTTTTCCCCCGGAAAAATGTAAAAATAGTGAAAGGGGGCCGTGAAACTCACCTTGTGGTGTGTCTGGGAGTGAACAAATGAGTCTGAGCTAGAGAGATCGGCCTACGTGTCCTATGTAAAAGAGACATTTTAGGTCTATGTTACTTTTACTGTTTACAAGTTGTTCTCTTATTATGCTTGTCCTTGTAACTTAAATCTTTAAGTTAAATGTGCCGTTGATGTAAAGATTTACGTATATGATGACTTAATTGTTAAAAGATACAATGTTTATCTTTTAAGTGCTCCATGTTATGGGTTCTAGTGCAATATTTCCCAAAATATGATCCTCATGGATTTGTGTTGCAAGATTCACCATCTTTATGTACACTAGTGACTTGGGTAAAAATATAGCGTTACCTTTTGTGAAAACACTACTTTTACTTGTAAAAATATGTATTTTTATACATTTTGAATGGTGTAAGTGTTCATGTGCCATAGTTCTTACAACCTTGAACTTGACATGTCCATAGATCCATAATATTTGGGTGTCTTTAGCTTAACTTTTGTGAAAAAGATAACAATTTCTCATGTTAAACATTACTTTTCTTGAAAACATATATACCTTGTAGGCCTTGTTATGGATCTAACATGTCACACCACATTATGTCTTATGTTAATGAGCTTGGGAAAATATATAGTTTTCTTTACAAAACCTTTAACCATCATGGTCTAGTATATACATATATATTTCGGCTCATGGTGTGTGCAAATACATACATTTACCAACATAATGCATTTTAGATCATGTGTTTGCTTATTTACTTGGTTTATTTACAAGAGTAATCATATAAATGAACAACTTGGTGTATGAAAGATTATGCAAAAATAAAAGCACAAGTTTAAGAAAATAAATGTTATACCTCCTAATGTCTAAGAAATGAGGGAGTTAGGGGCCTTGTACAACCTTGATTATGCTCCTTGTACCCCTAATGATCCCTTGAAAGTTAATGGTTATTGTTAGTGACTTGGGTGTGGGTGGCGGTTCTTGGTGGTGGTGTGGCCGAGTGGTGGTGGTGTTCGGCGGCCGAGAGGAAGAGAGGGAGAGGTGGAGGGGTTGTGTTATCTCACTTGGTGCTCCTAAGTCTCATTTATATAGTGCAAGAGTCATGCTATTTTGGGTAGGTCAACTCTCCTTGGATGTGGAGGTAAGGGAATATTTCTATTCTAGTGTAAGTCTTGGATTGTGGGAGATTATGGACTAGATATGTGCATGTCTTTCTTGGTTAATGTGGGCCAAAACTTTGGAGGGGTTGGAGGGTTATGGTTTAGTCAACTTCACTAAGATTTGATGCATTATAATCATGATGGTTATCTTGATTAAAGGTGTCTTATGTTAGATATGGTAGAATCTTTGGTGGAAGGTGTAGGATGGCAATTGTAGTAAGTCAACATTAAGCTTTCCTAAGTGTCATAAGATGCTTTCCTTATTAGTGTAACATCTAGGAATGTGATGGAGGTGACTAAAGTTTTTTAGAAGAATCTTGGTGGAAGAATGTAGTGAAGGGACTTGTGCATGAGTGGAAGACACAAACACTACACACATGTGTATGTGTGTCGTGTATATATGTATGTAGGTGGAGGTTACATAGTTTTGGCAAGTCAACTACCATGGGGTGAATACAAAGTCAAATGTTTAACCAATTGTGGTGGAATCTTGGTGATTTGAAGTGATTCTTCATTGATGACTAGAGGTATAATCTTTGAAAGACTCAATCACACACACATACATATGTATGTCGTCGCATACATATATATATATATATATACACATATTGAACATTTTAAATCCATGTCTTGTACAGATGTATATTCACATGTTATAATTAGATGTTAGGTGTGATCTTTGTACAAGTTTATGTGACACAAAATAATATATAATTGTGTGCTCAATATATATATATATATATATATATATATATATATATATTTAACTAGTCGTATTACTAGTTGTTTATGGACATTATGTCTGAACAATTCCTTGTATATGGACATTGTTTGTTTTTGTTCTTGATTGGATCACAATTGAAATGGTATGTTTAATTGTATGAGTTCCCAAATTAGGGTTTTTGGTATGATCTCTCTATAGCTCATGATAACTATTCGACTAGTTATGAAATTGTATTCTCTAGCGTGCCTAATTCTAAACTGTAAGCATTGAAATTGGCTTGTTGAGACTCTGTATGGCTCAATTGTAATAAAACATGTAAAATGAAATGTCATGCACAATGTGTACGTGTATTTAGTGTACGGATATGACCTGTGATTTCGACGGGTGTCACATTAAAACACACGACTTGCATCAAAACACACGACTGGCTAGCCAGTTGCCTGCACTGCAGGCTGTTGGTCGTTTTGACGCGCGAAACCCTCTAAATTAGATCCGAAACTTATTGGAACACCATAATTCAATCAAGAATCAATATCTAACCCAACCCCATCATTATACCCTAAATGACACCTCGTTTCACGCGTAAATTGCAAGTTTTTCCCAAAATGGATAGGATTATGGGTAAATCACATCAATGCATGCAAAATTTTTCCTAAATGGCAAATAACCTAATTAAATCACATAATCACGTTCAAAACATCATCAAGCCTTAACATGATCATTCTAACATAAACCCTAATAAGTTACAAGCATCATTTCTTGTAAACCCTAACATGATCATTCTAACATAAACCCTTACAAGTTACAAGCATCATTTCTTCCTATTACACCCTAGATTCTACTAAAATCCTCAAACGGGTCAAAACTCATAAAACCTACAACACTTCAAATATCATTTCATTATGCCTCTAACACCTATATAATTATCATAACAATATCCTATAGTCATTCTAATAACAAGCACATAAGAAACCCCATGTTTTAGATCCAAAGTTTGCATTTTTATTGAAAAACTCATAGGAAATGTTTAGATCTAGTTTAGAAAGGTTTTACAAAGGTGTTTATTGATGAAAACATACAAAGATCAGGTCTGGACACTTAGGGTTCATAATAACAACGTAGAAATGTTTGAAAAAGGATTTGGATGGAACACACACCTTAGATCTCTACTTGTTTATGGATTTAAAGTTTGTTTTAGCTTGAAAATGGTGTGTGTAGGGAAAAAAACGGGTGCACATAGGCTAAGTGCTGTGAGAGAGCACTTTAGGGTGAGTTAGGGTTGCTCAAATGATGAAAAACAAGTCAAGTATGGCATTTATAGCTGTTGCCAGTCACATGTTTGATTCTGGGAGACTGGTACTCATTCTAGGCGACTGGCATACCAGTGGCCTGCCCCATAGGTGACTGGCTTAGCCAGTCGTCCCTGTTTCTGCCAGTCACCCCGACTTGGGTGATTGGGTTTTCGGACACGTTAATTGCTAATTTAACACATTAATTCATGCATACACACATCGGTAAGTTATGTAATGATCGTAAAACATTTAATACTTGACACTTTACACTTTTAAGTTATTTCACCAACCCTCGGGACTCGAGACTCGGGTGTGTGCGTTTTACCCAGTGATCCTCCGAACCACCAACCTATGGACATTATGTGTGTAAACCGGCTCCCAATGGTTCCCCGAATCATCAAACCGGCTCAACTAATCCCGTTAAGTATGTTTTATGAATGTTTAGCTAAGGTAGACTTATGTGTTTGTAAAAATATTAACCTGAGTTTGCCGGGTGTCACAATTGCCCTTCATTTTGTAACTTTTGCTGAACTTGTGAAACGAAGTGCTGCCCAATTTTGAGTGTGTTTGTGTGTGTTTTTCATTTCCATACTTTTCTAAAATCATATATTGTCACTAACAACAATAGACCCATTGATTCCGCCTTTGGATCGATCATACGCACACGGTATCATCAAATCTTGTCACGATCCTACAATGTTTAAGAAAATATATGCATTTTATGGTTGGAAAAATTGATGTATTATACTAATAGAATAAAATATAATGTAATCTTTTTAATACATACAGTCTTCAAGATTTGTATTTAAAAAAAATGAACATTGGTGTGGCATTTTTATATTTTGATAACTTAATTTTAAAAACACTTTTTTTTTTCATACGAGAATTAATTTTGACTTTTTAATACTACCTATTTTTTATTATTTAACATATTGTATTTTTATTATTATTTACCATCTAACAACCTTAAGTATTTGAAAATTTTTAGATATCACTTATAAAAATAATTGTGTTCATTATTTCTCATTTTTAGTTTTTTTTTTTAACTAACATAAGTTTGAAGTTGGTGAAGTTTTTAACATAAAAAAATATAAACTTATTTAAAGTATTAATAATTAAATTTGTATTAAATTTATTTGGTTAGTAACTTAGTTTTATAATAACTCTTTTTAATTAAAATAATAATTATTCATTATTAAGTAAGAAAGAAAGAAATAATAATTTTACTTATAAGATAAGTATCGTAATTAGGCAGAAGAAAAAGGCGGGAAAAAAAAGAGATGACTCAGTGAATAAATTGTTATGGGTCAATATGTTAAATAAGCTAATTATAAATTTCACATAATAGATTATTAAGCAAATAAATTGTTATAAGTCAATATGTCAAATAAGTTGATTATAAAATGTGCATAAAGATAATACAAGTTAAGAGAGGCAAGTTATCAAAGGGCCTTTAGCCTAGCAGTATCTTGATGTGTAAAATAATGCCTCTTTATTTGTGACGGATCTAGGCCAAAATTTCAAGTGTAATGTTTAATTTTTTTTACTATACTTTAATAAAATGTAAATGAAACAAAAATAAAAACACAATAGTAAATAAAGTTAAACACATACAAAATAAATTTCTTATCTTCATTTTTTAAAGCTTGAAACGAGCCATTACATTCTTTTTTTATTTATCAAAAGTTTCTCTTTCGATCGTACAAATTAGAGCATTGTTCAAATACTCCTCACCCGTTCGATTGTGTGAATCCGTCTTCATAAACTTCATTTTAGAAAGAAAAAAACATCTTTCAATGATTGTGGTTGCAATCAGTAAGTCAACGCTAACTTTATAAACCATACTCAAATATTTAAATGTGAACCATGATCAATGTAATATTGTAACTCCTAATCAACTCACATAAACCCTAAAAATCTAAAATCAGTTCTACATAACTACATGCAATTTAGAACAAGGAGGATTGATATTTGATACCCGACTGTTCATTGTTCTGTTAATTAAACCTAAAATCTACTGGTGCTTGTCGACTGATCATTTATGATGGTGTTGGTAGATTGTTCGCGCTTGTTACTTCTTCTTTTTTCCATTCAAACTTTAACCAAACTGTTTGTACATAAAAGCATTATGAGCTTTGGACTTACAATTAAAAACAGGATGCTTCAATGGTTATGGGCTTCTATTTTATTTTTATGTTGGGCCAGTAATAAAATTTTAAGGGTATTTTGGGATTTTAAAAATAACTGAGGGATAGTGTCATATAATTTCAAGGGTAACGTGTTGGAAAATTATAGAAGTGAATGTGAGTTAAGTGTGTGAGTTGGTTGTGTCCCACATTGGTGGGAAGATGAAAGTTGGAAGACTTTATAAGGTAAAGTTTGAATGGAGGAATTAAATTGTTAAAGTTACATTATCCTCTGACTCCTACCCGCGCGCAGGGGGGGGGGGTGCAAAAATGGGTTCTGACTCGGAAAAATCCTTGAACCAACGTGACGCCCGCACGACCTGCGGACACGAATGCAGCTCGAAAAACCCGGGTCCGTGCTAGACTGGTTTTTTGATGTCTGTTTTAATTTTTGCACAATGTAGCTGATTGTTCTAGAAAGAACTCTTTGCCTTCATCTTCCAACAGTTGCAACTCTTGATTATCATCAACAATTAACATCATAATAATGGTGATTAATTCGCGTGATTAATTAGAGTCTGAACAGCTTCCAAGAGTTTTGGTTGTTCAAGTATATAATACAGACTTGTGTGCAGAACACAATACACACAAAAACATATACTCTCACATCTGTCTTATTGCAGCAACAAGTTCCAGTACCAGTCCAGTTCCGGTTTCTTTTCAGGCAAGTGAGATAGTCCGCAGTGCACCGTCACTGTTGAACCGGTGTACCCTGGGAACAGACGACGAATCTGTTTAAGGGAATTGTGTCAAACACAAGCCCGGTTCTGTTAATCTATTTTATTTTCCCTGTTTGTTTCCTTTTGCAGAATCTGATTGGTCTCCATTTTACTGTAAGTAATCCAACAAACTTAAACAGATTCTTGTACTAACAGATTCGGTTTCTTTTCAGTGATGGAGAACTCACAACCCATGCCCTCTGCTGCGCTCCAGAACTCCACTGTCACCGGAGTTTCTGCAGTCTTTTCTCATGTTGTTACTGTTACCACTGGTTTAGTGGCGCCTTTGCCGACTGCTGTGGCAAGCCACGCTGAAAAACCTGAGAAGTTTGCTGGTGTAAACTTCAAACGGTGGCAGCAAAAGATGCTGTTCTATTTGACAACATTGAACCTTGCAAGGTTCTTAACTGAAACCGCTCCTCAAGTTGTTGAAGAGGATATGAATGCTCAAACTGTGAGCGCGGTTCATGCTTGGAATCATTCTGATTTCTTGTGCCGAAACTATATCCTGAATGGAATGGTTGACTCGCTTTACAATGTGTATTGCAAAGCTGCTACTGCCAAAGATTTATGGGAATCATTGGAACGCAAATACAAAACTGAAGATGCGGGCACTAAGAAATTTGTGGTGGCAAAATTCTTGGATTTTGCTATGATTGACTCAAAAACTGTTATGAGTCAAGTTCAAGAATTACAGGTGATTCTTCATGATATTCATGCCGAAGGAATGATGCTTAGCGAGACATTCCAAGTGGCGGCTATTATTGAAAAATTGCCACCAAGTTGGATTGATTTCAAAAATTATTTGAAGCATAAGCGAAAGGAAATGACAATTGAAGACTTGGTTGTGCGTCTTCGTATTGAAGAAGACAACAAAGTCGCTCAAAAGAAAACTGTTGGTCATGAAGTCGCTAAAGCTAATGTTGTTGAACATGGTCAATCATCAAAGGGTAACAAAAGTAACAAAGGCAACAAACGGGGTGGTTTTAAGAAAGGCAATGGGAAGAGCTCCTACCTTGGGCCTAAAGGTGGGGTTGGCAAGAAGAAGTTCAATGGAACTTGCTATAACTGTGACAAACCTGGGCATAAAGCAAGTGAATGCAAGCTTCCCAAGAAGGAAAATGGAAAACAAGCCAACATGATTGATAATCTTGTTGCTATGATGTCAGATTTGTCAATGATGGTCACTGAAGCAAACTTGGTTGGAACGAATGCCAAGGATTGGTGGGTTGATACCGGGGCAACCCGGCATGTGTGTTTTGATAAGAGTTTTTTCAACACCTTCAAGGAAGTTGCTGGTGAAAAGCTCTTCATGGGGAATTCTGCCACTGCAGATATCAAAGGCGAAGGTAATGTGCTTTTGAAGATGACGTCGGGAAAGGAACTTACTCTGTCTAATGTGTTGTATGTTCCTGAGATTCGTAAGAATCTTGTGTCGGGTTGGCAGTTGAACAAGTTTGGGTTCAAAATGGTGTTTGAGTCTGATAAGGTCGTGTTGACCAAAGGTGGTATGTATGTTGGTAAGGGCTATGCCCTTAATGGTATGTTTAAGTTAAATGTAACTGTGATGAATGGAATAAATAACGATAATTCTGCTTACATGCTTGAGTCTTCTAATGTTTGGCATGGTAGACTAGGTCATGTGAATTTTAATTCCATTCGACATTTAATTAAATTGAATAGCATACCAAAAATTGAAATTGACTCAAATCATAAGTGTGAAACTTGTGTCGAGGCAAAACAAACACGAACGTCATTCAAAAAGGTTGAACGAACCACCGGTCCTCTTGATTTGATCCACACAGATTTGTGTGATTTGAAATCTATTCCTACTAGAGGTGGGAACAAATATTTCATAACATTTATTGATGATAGCACAAGATTTTTCTATGTGTACTTACTTAAGAGTAAGGACGAGGCTATTGACAAATTTGTTGTGTTCAAAGCCGAAGTTGAAAATCAACTTAACCGGAAAATAAAAAAGGTGAGGAGTGATAGAGGTGGTGAATATGTTTCAACTTTTGCTGATCTTTGTGCAAAAAGTGGAATCATACATGAGCTCACACCTCCTTACTCACCACAATCAAATGGCATAGCAGAACGTAAAAATAGAACGTTGAAAGAAATGATGAATGCCATGTTGATAAGCTCGGGGGTGAGCGAGGACATGTGGGGGGAAGCGCTGTTATCAGCAAATTTCATTCTAAATTTAATTCCCCGTAAAAAGAAAGATGTAACACCATATGAATTGTTGACAGGAGTCAAACCATCATATAATCACTTGCGAGTGTGGGGGTGCCTAGCTAAGGTGGTAGTGACACCACCAAAGCGTCTTGTGATAGGACCCAAAACTATAGATTGTGTGCTCATTGGATACACTCGTTTGGGTGGTCCACTTCGCTTTCTTGTGCATGACTCGAAGAATCCTGGAGTGTCTAACGGCACTATATTGGAATCTAAGGATGCTTCTTGGTTCGAGCACATATTTCCATGCTTGGATAGGCCTAAGTTGGGTTCACAAAGCCCAATTGATGATAGTGTTCTAGAGGATGAACCGGGCCCATCAAATTCAACTAGGGAAGGTGGTTCAAGAGAAAAGGTTGCAAATGATGAACCTCAATTAGATGAAAGTGAAATCCGAAGGAGTAAAAGACAAAGGACTGAAAAATCCTTTGGTCCAGATTTCCTCACCTATGTGGTCGAGGAGGAACCACAAACTTACCAAGAAGCGGTAAATTCCTCGGATGGACCTCAGTGGAAGGAGGCCATAAAGTGTGAAATAGATTCTATTTTACAAAATCACACTTGGGAAGTAGTGGATCTTCCTGCGGGATGCAAACCACTAGGATATCGATGGATCTTCAAGAAGAAGATGAAACCAGATGGCACCATTGATAAGTATAAGGCAAGGTTGGTGATCAAAGGATATAAACAGCGAGAAGGCTTGGATTATTTTGACACATATTCGCCTGTCACGCGAATAACATCCATCAGGATGGTACTTGCCATTGCAGCCATTAGAAATTTGGAAATTCACCAAATGGATGTGAAAACGGCTTTCTTGAATGGAAATCTAGAGGAGGAGATTTACATGGAACAGCCCGAGGGCTTCATAGCCAAGGGACAAGAAAAGAAAGTATGCAAGCTTGTAAAATCTTTATATGGTTTGAAGCAAGCTCCAAAACAATGGCATCAAAAGTTTGATCATGTCATGCTTGATTCTGGGTTCAGAATCAACGAATGTGACAAATGTGTGTATGTGAAAGACACACCAGACGGATATGTCATCTTGTGTTTGTATGTGGATGACATGCTCATTGCTGGTAGTAATGAGAAAATGATAAAGTCTACAAAGGACGTCCTGAAAGCAAGGTTTGACATGAAAGATATGCGATTAGCGGATGTGATTTTGGGAGTGCAAATCACACGAACCCAGAATGGACTTGTGATAAGTCAGTCTCACTATGTGGACAAAATTCTTGAGAAGTTCAATGCAAATGACTCTAATGTGGCTAGAACTCCCATTGACACGAGTCAACATCTAGCTAAAAATCGAGGAGAGCCTGTTAATCAATTAGAGTATTCAAGAATTATTGGCAGCTTGATGTATCTGATGAGTTGTACCAGACCAGACTTAGCATATGCTGTAAGCAAGCTAAGTAGATACACGAGCAACCCAAGTTTAACTCATTGGGGTTGCATGACACGGGTGCTTCGGTACTTGAGATACACACGAGAGTACGTGCTGCATTATAGTAGATATCCAGCAGTTATTGAAGGTTACTGCGATGCAAATTGGATATCTGACACGAATGATTCCAGAGCGACAAGTGGGTATGTATTCACGCTTGGTGGTGCAGCAATATCGTGGAAATCATCTAAGCAAACTGTTATTGCTAGATCCACGATGGAATCGGAATTCATTGCCTTAGATAAGGCGAGTGAAGAGGCAGAATGGCTACGTCAATTTGTTGAGGATATACCAAGATGGCCGAAGCCGGCATCGGCCATATGCATACATTGTGATAGCCAATCGGCAATTGGCAGAGCTCGTAGCACAATGTATAACGGTAAGAACAGGCATATAAGACGTAGACATAAGACGGTACGACAACTAATCTCTACAGGAGTTATCACTGTTGACTATGTGAAGTCAAAGGATAACATCGCGGATCCGCTAACGAAAGGCTTAAGCAGAGAGTTAGTTCAGAAGTCGTCAATGGGAATGGGACTAAAGCCCATGAAAGGCTAGGTTTATGCGAAGGAAACCTAACTCAGCTGACTGGAGATCCCAAGATCTGAGTTCAATAGGACAACCTAATTGTATGAACTGGCGAAGGTCACTGTGGGGGGAAGAGTTGGTGGAAACCCACATTTTGAAAAAGGGAGCCTACTATAAAATTAATAAGCTTCCTAGTCCATTCCTAAAAGTGACAATGTTGAGGTTAAGCTTATGGCTTTTAATGATTTGACTGAGGTAACCAGTCCCAGTAGATCACCTATGTGAGAGAGAAGTGGGGTCGCTTCAAAGGGTATTGTTGGGGCACAATATTTAATAGCTCTCGCAGAACCAGGCACGTGTCCATGACCATAACGGACACAACTATGAGGACTTGACGTTGTCAGGGAGAGTTTTGTGTGAAGCGTATTGTCGTCTATACAAACGGCAGACGAGTTCAAAGACATCGCGTTCTACTCAGAGCCAGTAGGCTAAGTGCGTTTCATAAGCGAAGGTTCAAAGGGTCACACCTACCTATCGTATGCAAAACTCAACTGTTGAAATTTAATCGGAACGAGATTGTTTCTGGGAATAACTCCCATTCATGTGGGGGATTGTTGGAAAATTATAGAAGTGAATGTGAGTTAAGTGTGTGAGTTGGTTGTGTCCCACATTGGTGGGAAGATGAAAGTTGGAAGACTTTATAAGGTAAAGTTTGAATGGAGGAATTAAATTGTTAAAGTTACATTATCCTCTGACTCCTACCCGCGCGCAGGGGGGGGGGGTGCAAAAATGGGTTCTGACTCGGAAAAATCCTTGAACCAACGTGACGCCCGCACGACCTGCGGACACGAATGCAGCTCGAAAAACCCGGGTCCGTGCGAGACTGGTTTTTTGATGTCTGTTTTAATTTTTGCACAATGTAGCTGATTGTTCTAGAAAGAACTCTTTGCCTTCATCTTCCAACAGTTGCAACTCTTGATTATCATCAGCAATTAACATCATAATAATGGTGATTAATTCGCGTGATTAATTAGAGTCTGAACAGCTTCCAAGAGTTTTGGTTGTTCAAGTATATAATACAGACTTGTGTGCAGAACACAATACACACAAAAACATATACTCTCACATCTGTCTTATTGCAGCAACAAGTTCCAGTACCAGTCCAGTTCCGGTTTCTTTTCAGGCAAGTGAGATAGTCCGCAGTGCACCGTCACTGTTGAACCGGTGTACCCTGGGAACAGACGACGAATCTGTTTAAGGGAATTGTGTCAAACACAAGCCCGGTTCTGTTAATCTATTTTATTTTCCCTGTTTGTTTCCTTTTGCAGAATCTGATTGGTCTCCATTTTACTGTAAGTAATCCAACATAACGTAATCTAAAAATGAAACGTTGTAAAAAAAAATTTTAGCATTACGCCGGAGAATTTGAGAGGTAGCAAAAGCTACCTCTACCACTACTCTATGTCCGCTACTGCTCTTTATAAGAGGCCGATGTTTCAAGTCTCACCATGAACAAATTAGGAGCAGGATTAGATTGTTGCAAGAAAAAAATATGTAAGTTTAACATAAACAAACATAAAAATAGATAGTGTCAACAAGCTGTTAAATGTAAATATGTTTAAAATGATAAAGAGTTCAACTAATAAATATTTAATTATCATCTTAATATATGATTACGGCATAGTAAATTGAAAGAGAGGATATATGTAAGAAGATACCAGTACAAACATCACAGATATAAACTAAGGAAAAAAAAAGTTGGAAAGAAAATTTTATAAACTTATTTAGATCGAGGATCCATATAGGCCATGGTACTAGATGCGAAACCACTCGTGCGGGTCGTAAAGTAGCATTTATGGTGTTTCTCTTGTGACCGTTAAAGTAGCAACCTTGAGGTCCTACTTGTGTATCATCTCCAGCAAAGGGCAATATATTTTTGAGATTTTGAGTGGGAGGGAGGGAGAGAGAGAGTAAACAAACTATTAGTTTCTTCTTTGTGTTATTTACTCATTAAAATCTTATAGCTAGCAGGAGTTTTTCTTAAACACTAGTACTAGTAACGTTTCAATATAAAGTTTTTTCTCATAATTTAAAAGTTTCAAGCTCTTTCAACCAAAATTGTTTTTTATTACGTAATAGCTTTTTCTTAAAAGCTTAAAGTTTAAATCTTATAAAAGCTCTTTATGATAGGTGGGAAATGATTTGGTGATGTTTAGCAAGGGGCGCCTCTTGTATTTTATGGGTTTAGTGATAAAATGTGAAAAAAATGAGGTGACTCATGCTGTCTGGGTGTGATAAAAACTTGGTGATTTTTAGTGATAACAATCTCGTGCACCCTTATAAGAGGATTCACAATAGGTTCTCCATATTTTTGTGAGTAAGTGTTGTATATTTTAGGAAGTGTCTCTGAGTGAATGAGAGATAAAATATTACTATTCATCTGTATATTTGGAAGATACTGTTCCTGACATTTATTTTCTAATATTTTTTTTGAAGTGATTGTGAGTAGATGAGACAGAAAAATTAGTGAATAAGATATAAAAATATTATTTAATTTAAAAAGAGAGAAAATATTTTGATTTTTAGTGTAAATAGGTGGATGAGCATGTGAAAGTTATTGTAACTCCTCTTAATGTTTTTTTAGAAAGTTAATGTGACACCCCAGAAAAATCCTACATCGGCTGTGGTCAGGAGAGATCATTGGTTCATATGTAATCCAATGCCTCTTAAATCACCAACGCGTTTTGGGGCTTAATGTTAGTGGATGAGAGGAGAACTCCACAGTTAAGCGTACTCAGGTGGGAGCAATACCAGAATGGATGACCTCTTGGGAAGTCTCCACCAGGGCAACCAAAAACAAATCCGTGAGCTCTGGATGGGCAACCCATCGGGGCAAAGCGGACAATATTGGTGGTGAGAGGGGCCGGATGCTACAGATGGTATCAGAGCCACTCCTGTGCCGCTCGGAATGGTGGGTGCATACCTCATTAGGGATGATGAGACTCTAACAGGGGATGAATGTGACACCCCAGGAAAATCCCACATCGGCCGTGGCCAGGAGAGATCCTTGGTTCATATGTAATCCAATGCCTCTTAAATCACCAACGTGTTTTGGGGCTTAATGTTAGTGGATGAAAGGAGAACTCCACAGTTAAGCGTGCTCAGGTGGGAGCAGTACCAGGATGAGTGACCTCCTAGGAAGTATCCACCAGGGCAACAAAAAACATGTAACTTTACGCATTTAATACTTGTACGTTACCACCGACATTAATAAAAACGTCAAGTTTCATTTTATACTTCGCATTTATTATTTTTGTCGCTATTATGGAACCCTAATACTATATATAATATTATATATATGTGTGTTTTATAATTATATCAAAAAAAAATAAAACCTGCCTTGGCCGGGATTCGAACCCGCGCCAAAGGCCGGGTGGATCAAACACGAGTGCACAACCAACTGGGCTAGCCAGTTCCTTGTGATAAACCCGGACTCATATTAATCTTATACGCGCGTTTAATCCCCACAGTTGACAAGGAAAGTCAACTGTGGGATTCCTTGTTGATCAATCCGTCTAATTAACGCGTAATTGTGCTATCTTTGGCAAATTAGGGCAATAACCGGCCCAATACAACATAATTACATATCAATAACACGGCAATCGTTGCCCTAATAATCAATTGGACGCGTATACATTCTATGGAAAGTCAACCTTCTAATTAACCCTAACCCTAATCCTCTAGTATATATAGATGATCTGCGAGCCTTGTAAAATCGCTCACAACTCTCTCTCAATCTCTATATCTCTCTAATTCACTCTGTAATTGATTAATTTGTTCGTGGTTTGACTTTCTCATTGACCCGAAGATCAACATCAATCCTACACTGTGAGTCTAATATTTTTGGTGGGTTTAGTTCTTCGGCATCCCAGCAACAATAGCCCTAACATTAATCGGGCTATTGTTGCCTGAATCGTTCAATTGTAAATCTAGGGTTCATCACGATTTAAATTGGGGATAAAACTGGGTTAGCGTATTGTATTTATTTATTTTAAATCAGAGGATAACACAACCACCGGCCTAGGCCAAGTGGTTGTGACTCTGGTCCTCTACAGGGGTCACCCGGGTTCGAGTCCCGGCTCTGACCGGGTTTTTGTATCCTTTTCTTTTCTTTTCTTTTTAACAATATAATTAATTATATATATATATTAATCCTTTTAATCATCTAAATTCTTTTAAAATACCTAAACTATTTTATAAATTCTAAAAAAATTATAATTGTTTAATCTGTAATAAAAGTTTTATTTGTAATTTTTATTTTTCAGAAATTCATTTATTTAATAATTATAATAATTAAATCATTTTTATACTATTATATTTATAAAAATCCATTATTATATCAAAACAGTTTTATTAAATTTCCCAAAATTTATCCTGACTTTTTATAAAGTCAACCTTTACTGAAATAATTTTTAAATCAGTAAAATCATTTATTTTATATTTTTAATCAATTTTTGTTAAATTTAATCATAATTAATTCATAATAAATCCAATTTTCATCATTTTTGCACCAAAATTTTATACAAATTATTTTTAATCATTTAGAACAGAAATATGATTTTTAAAATAAGATTTCTTTAATTTTAGTATTTTTGAATATTAAAGTTAATAATTGACTATTTATAAATAAATAGATTTAAAAATCTATTTTAAATGAAATAATTTTATAAAAATTATTTTATTGCTTCAAACACTTTAATGTGCTCACTCAAAATTCAAATTTATAAAAAGACTATTTTTCATTAATTATCCAATTTTCTTTATTTAATTAACATTTTTTAAATTAAATTTAACAATTGATTATCCCCAAATCGAAACCCTAGGATACACATATTAGTTATATAGACTTAGACTTATTATATATTACCTCATTATAGGGTAATATTTGGAATCACTTTGGGCAACACAATTATCATATCTTTTCAACAAGTTAACATTTGCTAAGGTGAGTTTACATAGCCCCTTTTATCACCATTTTTGGGGTGAAACATGTTATAACATTTTCATTGCAATTCAATCATCAATGTGTCTATGTGTTTTCTATGTTGCATATTGTCTTGAGCATGATTAGAGTAAGCACCATTCTAGCATAATCATTAACATTGATCAGCCGACGGTATACATTGATAGATCTATTGGACTGACAATCCCACCCGGATACGTGCCTCCTACCAAGGTTACGTGGGTGTTTGTTATCGCATAACATATTCATTTGGGACCATAAGTGTATGGTATGTATCATTTTATAACAGTCAACAGGGTTGATTATGCACTCGATTTATTTCTAATATGTTCTCACATATGGGCTAGATTAACATAGCACATGAATTGCATAACATTTTATTCATTTATCATCAAAAACCTATGTAATTCTCACCAACTTATGTTGACCCAAAATACTTTCAAAATTAACATGTTTCAGGTAACAATGAAGCCGAGGCTTGAGTTAGCATGAGGATTTATCTTGAAGTTTATTTGAAGTTTTTGAAGTTATTATTTGATGTTATGTATTTGAATTCTTAGACATTATTTCACATTTTGGATATTATGTTTGAATAAATTATTTAAAATTTATATTATACCATGTGCTACTGAAAACAATCATCAATACGTGGCACCCCGATGTTTCCGCCATCGGTTGGGGTGTTACAGATTGGTATCAGAGCCTTGGTTATAGGGAATTAGGTTATTAGAAATAATCTAGACTATAACCTTAGGGACTAAAACAGTACTTGCTTCTCCTACTTGTAACCCTACTTGCTTCCCTAATCCTATCCTTATCCTATGCCTTATAACCCTAAACCTACATGTAACTACTCTTAATTGTCTGCTGCAATCCTGATCCACCATTAGATTTATAGGACAAAATCCTCAGGTTTAACCTGAACCCCCTTGAGATCTCGTCGAAGTTCTAGATTTTAATAACGAACACGTGCAATCTGGAAGGGTGAACGCCTGTATTCTGAGTCTTCTGTCTAGGCTGGCATTGCGCATATATCCCAATCAGACGAGGGACCCGGATGCCTACCTGGGAATTCTCGGGATGAGTGTTCACTTATAGGCTAAAGCATGTCTTCATATGTTATTAGAATTTAGAATCTTTGATAAGTCAACGTTTTCGTTTATTCGTTTTAATTAATGAATAAATGATTACATTCCTTATATAAACTCTCATTCATTTCATTGTGTCTATTACAGATCATGCCTCCTCGTCGCAGCACTCGCAACAACAATGGTGAGAACCACGAAGAAGGTGGTGATAACCATAACCACAACCATGACCAAGCTCCTAACCACAACAACAATGGGGTCGATGCTCAACTGGCTGCGATCATTTCTCAACAAATGGCGCAGCAAATCGCAACTCTGGTTCCCAATTTACTTGCTCAGGTCATCCAATTGAATGGGAATGGTCACAACAACGGGAACGGGAATGGCAATGGCAATGGCAATGGCAATGGACCCCAAGCTTGCACCCTCAAGCATTTCAACTCTTGTAACCCTCCAAAGTTCAGCGGTGAAGAAGGAGCTACTGGACTTCTCCAATGGTTTGAGGGTATTGAAAATACCTTCATCAACAGTGAGTGCCCCAACAATTTCAAGGTTCGTTACGCCATGAGTGTTCTCTATAAACGAGCACTCACATGGTGGAATGAAGAAAAGCGTACTCGTGGGGCCGAGGTTGCTCTTGCTATGACTTGGGACCAGGTCAAAGAGATCATGAAGGAGGAGTTCTGTCCTCGCAATGAAGTTAAAAAGCTTGAGGATGAGTTCCACACCTTGGCTCAAGATAGTGGGGAAAATCTTGCCTACAACACCCGCTTTCATGAGCTTAGCTTATTGTTGCCACACAAGGTTACTCCTCTGCCGGTAGCCATCGAGAAGTACATCGGTGGTCTGCCCATGCAAATCCAGGACACTGTTTGGGGTAGAAATCCTGCAACTCTGGAAGAGGCCAAACGTCTTGCGGCCACTCTTACTGATAATCATGTGAAGAACGGTACTCTAGTTCGCAAGGGCACTAAGAAGACGGTTGCCAAAGACACTCCACCGCCTGCAATTGAAGTCAAGCCTGAGACCTCAAGCAACAAGAAGCGCAAGGCTAGAAACTATATGGTTGCTGCTACTCCACCTGCTGCCCAAAACCCAGCCAAGAAACCATACACCGGACCTCACCCTTTGTGCAACACTTGCAAGTACCACCATCCCACACAGGTGCCATGTCGATTTTGTACTAAGTGTCAAAGATATGGTCACCTGGTGAACGTCTGCCGATCTCCTGCTGCTCAAGACAACAACAACCCAGCTCCCAACCAACAAAACAACAGGCCTACTCGTGGTCAATGCTACGAGTGTGGTAACCCTAATCACTACATCAACAACTGCCCTAACCGTAACCGTAATCAAAACCAAAATCAGAACCAAAACCAAAACCAGAACCGCAACCAGAACCAAGGTGCTCGAGGTCGCGCCTACAATCTCAACGCTAATCAGGCCCGTGACAACAATGAAGTGGTGAATGGTACGTTTCTCATTAATAATCACTATGCATCCATATTATTTGATTCAGGAGCTGATAAGTCATTCGTGTCACTGAAGTTTGAACCTTTACTTAACTTACCCCACACTAATCTAGAAGATCCTTTCGTGGTAGAGGTAGCTAACGGGAAGTCTATTTCGATCGGTTCTATTATTCGTAACTGCTTGTTGAATCTCGATGATCATACCTTCCCTATCGATCTTATTCCCATGCATCTTGGTAGTTTTGATGTTATAGTAGGCATGGACTGGTTGTCAACTCATCGTGCCGAAATTCTGTGCTTCGAGAAAGTCATACGCATTCCTCTCGAATCTGGTGAGATTTTGAAGATCTATGGTGAGAAACCCTGTGGTGAGCTTAAGCTTATGTCCTGTACTACTGCCCAAAAGTACTTACGAAAAGGGTATACAGCCTTCTTAGCTAACGTGATAGAGAAGAAGGACAAAGGCAAAAGTATCCAAGACATTCCTATTATTCGAGACTATCCTGAAGTCTTTCCAGAGGATTTACCTGGTTTGCCTCCTGCTCGACAAGTGGAGTTTCGTATTGATCTTGTTCCTGGTGCTAATCCTATTGCTAAAGCTCCTTATCGTCTTGCACCCTCTGAGATGCAAGAACTTGCTAGTCAATTACAGGAACTTTCTGATAAAGGGTTCATTCGCCCTAGTTCTTCTCCATGGGGAGCCCCTGTCTTATTCGTTAAAAAGAAGGATGGTTCTCTTCGGATGTGTATTGACTACCGTGAACTCAACAAACTCACCATCAAGAATCGTTATCCACTCCCTAGGATTGACGATCTCTTCGATCAACTCCAAGGAGCAACGCATTTCTCGAAGATTGATCTTCGTTCTGGTTATCATCAGCTTAGAGTCCACGATGAAGATATTCCCAAGACAGCTTTTCGCACTCGCTACGGTCACTATGAATTCATGGTTATGCCTTTCGGTTTGACCAATGCTCCCGCAGTATTTATGGATCTGATGAATCGGGTTTGTAGACCCTATCTCGACAAATTCGTGATCGTTTTCATTGATGATATTTTGATTTACTCTAAATCAAAATCCGATCACGAGCAACATCTTCACTCTATCTTGAGTCTCCTAAAGAAAGAACAACTGTACGCCAAGTTCTCCAAATGTGAATTTTGGCTTAAGGAAGTTCAATTTTTGGGACATGTCATTGATATGAACGGAATTCATGTTGATCCTGCAAAGATCGAAGCTGTGAAGAATTGGAGTGTTCCTACCACTCCCACAGAAGTCCGTTCTTTTCTTGGGTTGGCTGGTTATTATCGTCGATTCATCGCCAATTTCTCCAAGATCGCTGTTCCTCTCACTACCTTAACTCACAAGGGTAAACCCTATGAGTGGGGACCTAAGCAAGAGGAAGCATTTGAAACTCTTAAGCTGAAACTTTGTGAAGCTCCTGTCTTATCTCTACCTGACGGTAATGATGATTTCGTGGTCTACTGTGATGCATCGAACCAAGGTCTTGGTTGTGTTCTTATGCAACGAGGAAAGGTTATCGCTTATGCGTCTCGACAACTCAAGATTCACGAGAAAAATTATACCACCCATGATCTTGAATTGGGCGCTGTTGTCTTTGCACTCAAGATTTGGAGACATTATCTCTATGGGACCAAATGTGTGGTGTTCACGGACCACAAAAGTCTCCAACATGTCTTCGACCAAAAGAATCTTAACATGAGGCAACGACGTTGGGTTGAATTACTTAACGACTATGATTGCGAAATTCGCTACCATCCTGGCAAGGCGAATGTTGTGGCTGACGCACTTAGTCGTAAAGAGCGTGTCAAACTCCGATGTGCGAGAGTTCGTACCGATCTCCAAGATCGCATTCTCCAGGCTCAACACACATCAGTCACCCAAGGTAACATGTACGATGAAATGTCTTGTGGTGCTGAGACTCAACTTGAAACCAAACCCGATGGTCTCCTTTATTTTCTTAATCGACTGTGGATTCCCGACCGTGATGATCTTCGTACTTTTCTCATGAACGAGGCTCATAAGTCTCGTTATTCTATTCATCCTGGAGCTGACAAGATGTACCAAGATCTTCGTTACTCTTATTGGTGGCCTGGTATGAAGAAAGACATTGCTCTATTCGTCGCAAAATGCCTCACTTGTTCCAAGGTTAAGGCTGAACATCAACGACCATCTGGTATGCTTGAACAACCAGAGATTCCTGTCTGGAAATGGGAGAGCATAGCTATGGATTTCATCACCAAACTCCCTCGTACACCCAAAGGTTTTGATAGTATTTGGGTAATTGTCGATCGTTTGACCAAGTCCGCTCACTTTCTACCTATTCGTGAGAAGTATTCTGTGGAAAGGTTGGCACAGATGTACGTAAGTGAAATCGTATGTCGTCACGGGATACCTTTGGACATTATTTCTGATCGCGATGGTCGTTTCACCTCTCACTTTTGGGGATCTCTACAAGATGCTTTGGGTACTAAGTTGAACCTGAGCACTGCTTATCACCCTCAAACGGATGGTCAGACTGAACGAACCATCCAGACACTTGAGGACATGCTCAGGGCTTGTGTCATCGATTTCGGTGGCGCATGGGATTCTCATCTTCCCTTGGTTGAGTTTTCATACAACAACAGTTATCACGCCAGCATAAACATGGCTCCTTTTGAGGCACTCTATGGTCGGAAATGTCGTTCTCCTGTCTGTTGGACTGAGGTTGGTGAAGCTCGTATTACTGGACCCGAACTAATCCAGGAAACCACAGACAAAATCCAGCTTATTCAGGATAATCTTCTCAAGGCTCGAAGTCGCCAAAAGAGTTATGCTGATAAACGTCGTAAACCCTTGGAATTTCAAGTTGGGGACCTTGTGCTACTTAAGGTATCCCCTTGGAAAGGAGTTATTCGTTTCGGTAGAAAGGGAAAACTAGCTCCTCGATACGTAGGCCCCTTCAAAATTCTTGACAGAGTTGGGAAAGTGGCTTACAGACTTGAGCTTCCACCTGAGCTAAGCAATGTTCACCCGACCTTCCATGTTTCGAATCTCAAGAAATGCTTAGCAGATGAGAACCTTCATGTTCCTCTTGAGGATGTGCAAATCGATGAAAGCATGCACATTATCGAGAAACCCGTCGAGATTGTTGACACTGGAGTCAAGAAACTCAAGCGCAGTCGTATTCCGATCGTTAAGGTTCGTTGGGAATCTAAACGAGGCCCAGAGTTCACTTGGGAACGTAAAGACCAGATGAAGTCGAAGTATCCGCATCTTTTTCCACCAGACTCTCCAACTCCAACTTCGGGACGAAGTTCCTAAAAGTAGGGGAGACTGTAACTTTACGCATTTAATACTTGTACGTTACCACCGACATTAATAAAAACGTCAAGTTTCATTTTATACTTCGCATTTATTATTTTTGTCGCTATTATGGAACCCTAATACTATATATAATATTATATATATGTGTGTTTTATAATTATATCAAAAAAAAATAAAACCTGCCTTGGCCGGGATTCGAACCCGCGCCAAAGGCCGGGTGGATCAAACACGAGTGCACAACCAACTGGGCTAGCCAGTTCCTTGTGATAAACCCGGACTCATATTAATCTTATACGCGCGTTTAATCCCCACAGTTGACAAGGAAAGTCAACTGTGGGATTCCTTGTTGATCAATCCGTCTAATTAACGCGTAATTGTGCTATCTTTGGCAAATTAGGGCAATAACCGGCCCAATACAACATAATTACATATCAATAACACGGCAATCGTTGCCCTAATAATCAATTGGACGCGTATACATTCTATGGAAAGTCAACCTTCTAATTAACCCTAACCCTAATCCTCTAGTATATATAGATGATCTGCGAGCCTTGTAAAATCGCTCACAACTCTCTCTCAATCTCTATATCTCTCTAATTCACTCTGTAATTGATTAATTTGTTCGTGGTTTGACTTTCTCATTGACCCGAAGATCAACATCAATCCTACACTGTGAGTCTAATATTTTTGGTGGGTTTAGTTCTTCGGCATCCCAGCAACAATAGCCCTAACATTAATCGGGCTATTGTTGCCTGAATCGTTCAATTGTAAATCTAGGGTTCATCACGATTTAAATTGGGGATAAAACTGGGTTAGCGTATTGTATTTATTTATTTTAAATCAGAGGATAACACAACCACCGGCCTAGGCCAAGTGGTTGTGACTCTGGTCCTCTACAGGGGTCACCCGGGTTCGAGTCCCGGCTCTGACCGGGTTTTTGTATCCTTTTCTTTTCTTTTCTTTTTAACAATATAATTAATTATATATATATATTAATCCTTTTAATCATCTAAATTCTTTTAAAATACCTAAACTATTTTATAAATTCTAAAAAAATTATAATTGTTTAATCTGTAATAAAAGTTTTATTTGTAATTTTTATTTTTCAGAAATTCATTTATTTAATAATTATAATAATTAAATCATTTTTATACTATTATATTTATAAAAATCCATTATTATATCAAAACAGTTTTATTAAATTTCCCAAAATTTATCCTGACTTTTTATAAAGTCAACCTTTACTGAAATAATTTTTAAATCAGTAAAATCATTTATTTTATATTTTTAATCAATTTTTGTTAAATTTAATCATAATTAATTCATAATAAATCCAATTTTCATCATTTTTGCACCAAAATTTTATACAAATTATTTTTAATCATTTAGAACAGAAATATGATTTTTAAAATAAGATTTCTTTAATTTTAGTATTTTTGAATATTAAAGTTAATAATTGACTATTTATAAATAAATAGATTTAAAAATCTATTTTAAATGAAATAATTTTATAAAAATTATTTTATTGCTTCAAACACTTTAATGTGCTCACTCAAAATTCAAATTTATAAAAAGACTATTTTTCATTAATTATCCAATTTTCTTTATTTAATTAACATTTTTTAAATTAAATTTAACAATTGATTATCCCCAAATCGAAACCCTAGGATACACATATTAGTTATATAGACTTAGACTTATTATATATTACCTCATTATAGGGTAATATTTGGAATCACTTTGGGCAACACAATTATCATATCTTTTCAACAAGTTAACATTTGCTAAGGTGAGTTTACATAGCCCCTTTTATCACCATTTTTGGGGTGAAACATGTTATAACATTTTCATTGCAATTCAATCATCAATGTGTCTATGTGTTTTCTATGTTGCATATTGTCTTGAGCATGATTAGAGTAAGCACCATTCTAGCATAATCATTAACATTGATCAGCCGACGGTATACATTGATAGATCTATTGGACTGACAATCCCACCCGGATACGTGCCTCCTACCAAGGTTACGTGGGTGTTTGTTATCGCATAACATATTCATTTGGGACCATAAGTGTATGGTATGTATCATTTTATAACAGTCAACAGGGTTGATTATGCACTCGATTTATTTCTAATATGTTCTCACATATGGGCTAGATTAACATAGCACATGAATTGCATAACATTTTATTCATTTATCATCAAAAACCTATGTAATTCTCACCAACTTATGTTGACCCAAAATACTTTCAAAATTAACATGTTTCAGGTAACAATGAAGCTGAGGCTTGAGTTAGCATGAGGATTTATCTTGAAGTTTATTTGAAGTTTTTGAAGTTATTATTTGATGTTATGTATTTGAATTCTTAGACATTATTTCACATTTTGGATATTATGTTTGAATAAATTATTTAAAATTTATATTATACCATGTGCTACTGAAAACAATCATCAATACGTGGCACCCCGATGTTTCCGCCATCGGTTGGGGTGTTACAAAACAAATCCGTGAGCTCTGGATGGGCAACCCATCAAGGCAAAGCAAACAATATTGGTGGTGAGAGGGGCCGAATGTTATAGTGAAGTTAGATACATATGAGTTAATTGACAATTTAGTCCTTGAGGTTTGGCAAAAAATGCCTCTTTAGTCCAAATAGTTTTTTTTTCTCATCTGTGTCCCTAAGGTTTCTCATTTTTTGTCACTTTCATCCAACTCACTAACTCCGTTAAGAAAAGTAAGTTAAGTCAGGGGTATTTTTGTCACTTTACATATATATTTCTTTTTTTTTTTGTCATTTTCATCCAAAACCTCTTTTAAATTTATATCTCAATTCTCTTTACTTATCTATTTCATTCTAAAACCACCACAACCACCATCACCACCCGCCACCTCTACCATCAACATCAACTGCCACCCCCTCTCTCTCTCACAGTCACACACACACACACATACACACACAACCTTATCCACACACATACATAACCTTATCCACCTATAGCCAGTGCCACTTTTAGCACCACCATCACTATAACCCATCTCGCATGTCTTCAGAACCGACAACATAACCCCGTTATACAACAATCACAACCATAACCTTCACTTCTAGCACCACCCCCACACAACCCCTTTACTTTCGGCACCCAAACAACCACCACATCACCGGAACCCAACCACCACCGCCACCATCACCCGTTACTAAATCAAAGCTCAAAACCTAAACCATTATAGCCACTATCAACAATAGATCATATCTCAAAGCATAAACCACCATCGTCGTCATCAACATGGGTCACGAAGAAACCTTAGCCGCCTGATGTATTGTAAAATACATCTATTTCCAGTGTAAAGTTTGTACAATTTTCAAGTCGTTTAGATAGTATTTTTATTAGTTTTAGGCTTGTACCGGTCTATTTGATTTATTATAGGTTTTTATAGATTTTTCTTAGTTTTAGTTATTTTTAGTACTTATTTATTTTTATTTTATTTTTTTGGTAGGTGTTCGAATGGACGTTGCAGCGTAAATGAGCAACTTTGGTTAAACCAAGAACAACCGAGTCTAGAGCACCGAGTTATAATGCTATATAATAATAATAATAATAATAATAATAATAATAAAATAAAAAAACACTAAACGTGAGTTCATTCACATTGTTGTAAAGGTCCATGGCCTAAGAGGGCATATCACATTAGCGGCCATATATTATTGGGAAGAGAGATATTAGAGAGGACTTCAACAAACAATTTATTTCATTCGACAGGACTTTCAATCGCAAAAGGAAAAGGGGGAATCGAACAGAAGAGCCTTGGAGGTCTTTGAAAGGGAGAAGGTACTGGGTGCACTGAAGATTAATTATTTGAAGACCCGGTGGTTTGTTTTATCGTTTTTATATTTTTAGAGACATGTTTATCATTGTTTTTCGAAACTTTGAATTTGTGTTTCTGATTTTAATTATGAACTAAATATTTCCATGGTTGCTTAGGTTTATGAACTAGACACGTTTTATGCAGTTTTTAATGATTTTTGGTATTTAATTTTGATGTGTAGAATTACATGACTTTAATTTTATTGTTGGATTTGATATATGTGTGTTGGTGTTGATTTTATTTGAAGTTTCTTTATTGGTTTTGTGGAGCTAGGCATGTAGAGATACCCCCTAGGTCTTGAAATCAATCTAGTTCGTCAACTTAGGTTAGCGTGCTAGTATTTGGAGTTGGAGTACGACACAAGTATAACAAACTAATATAATAAATTAACTAAGACGTGCAGTCCATTCTTGAGGGTGAGAAATCTAACTCGAGATTGCTAGGTAACTAACTAGGCATTGTTCGGTAGTTGGCAAGCGCTAGGGCGGGAGTCGCTACTTGTCCGTGTTTAAAGTTTTCCTAGGTTTTCTTAAGTAGAGTTTAAGTTTGCTTCATAGTTTGAAGGTTTTAATCCAGGAGAGGTTTTAATCTGATTTCTGTGGGATTTTGGTACGCTAGGGCGATCCAGATCCATCTTAGCATTTCTACACTTGTCCCGCCTTAAGTCTAGTGAGTTATCTTTGACAGGAGGTTTATTAGATAAGAATAGGGTCTCAAGTTAATTACTGAATTCAGGATTTATTGCTAGTGTCTAGGGATTTTACCTAAGTAACCAGCCTTCTTCCTATCTGATTTCTCCAAGCTCCTAGGTTCGTATACGAAGTTGAGGTTATTTTATTTATATTTAGTTTCTTTTAAGTTTTTAATCATTAGTTTAACCCCCCACATAAGTATATATTTATTTAGGCTAGTATTCGGTATAGGTTGTGATCTAGAGTTACATTCGCGTCTTTGGGTTCGATACTCGGTCTTATCTGTTTACTGCTTTGCGACCGGTACACTTGCCGTGCGTGTGTGGTTTTTAGGTGAGTCGTTTTAATTAGAACTTGTGTTATTTATATATATATACATTTACACACATCAAGTTTTTGGCGCCGTTGCCGGGGACGCAATTGGCACTCTTGAGAATCATCCGATCCGTTTCTGGTCTACTATTTTGTGAATAATTTTTGCTTTTATTTTTTTTCTTATTATTATTATTTTTTATTCGTAATATATATTTTTGAAAGGATAGGGAGCCTAATCTGAAGGGCGTCCCTATCCCCAAGAAGCAATAACCCTGCGCCAGGTCACGGCGCAGAAACGCACCAGCGCGGGGCAGACGATCAGCATGCCTCGCGCGCCAAGACGGATGATAAGCAACAGACAATACCTGATACGCGCGTGTAACCACGCGCGGAATCTTCCCTTAGCACCTCTCACTACGAAGTACAAGGAATGACAAAAGGAAGATTCATAAAGATCCATGTCAGGGCACGCACCAACAGGAGAAGGACATGTGGCAGATAGTACAAAAGGTGAACGGCTACACTGTGCACGCTGTCATGAACAGTGACCAGCAGGCATTACCTCGCCCACGGTCAGACATCACGTCAGACGACAGAGGTGGCCTGAACACTGTAGCAAGTACGATGTTACTGCACACCATCAGGAATCCGCCACGTGTCCAACTACAACAACGACCACACCGTAGCGTGACGTCATCAACAGTAATCCGTCCTTTCCCGCCATTTCAAGGAAGACCATGGACTTGGGCCTCGGTTGGGCCCAAGCCAATGAAGTCGCCTGTGGGCCTCCCATGCAGCCCACTATTAGGCCTATAAATAGGGTCAGAGACAATCCTTGTATTCATTCAGAAATATAGCCATAACTACTACACACTCAACTTGTAATCTCCCTTGTTAGTAATAATATTCCGGTGTACTTACAGTGGACGTAGGTCATTTACGACCGAACCACTTAAATCTCTTGTTCTCACACACACACTACTCATACTAACAATCTCTCGGGTCACCATTACGGTTTGGGTAAAGGATTAACCTTGTAGTTACATAAGTATTAACCACCCGGAGGTTACACGTAATCTCCGGTATACTTATTGTTTCTTCATTGGCGCCATCCAACGGTTAGAACACCTCTTTTCACTCATCTTTTAACCCACCCATGGCTGAACCCAACCCCAACACCTCCGGTGTACACCAAACCGGAGACGAAGACCTCCGACAGCCGGATAACCAAACTACACCCAACACTGTCGTCAAGCAAACGACGTCTCGGCTCGACAGATCAGCCGTCGAAATCCGTGACGTCGAATCAGACGATGACAGTCAAGAGCTTTCTGAGGAGGATCCGGACCACTGGCTCCTCCGTCAGAATGCCAAGAGTGCCGCAATCTACCAACGAAAACTATTGCAGCAAGCAAAAAAGAAAGGTAAGACGCTTGCTTTCGATACTCCGTCGAAAGCAAGGTACAAGAAGAAAGATACGGCCAATCACGGTGATGGTCGTAGCGGGGAGCTCGGCGGAAACGTCAGAGCTCGGGGCTACGCCAAATCACGTGAAGAGCCGGACGGTTACGAATCGTCAAGCAGCGACTCTGATCACAGAGGAAAGAAGCACACTCACACGTCGCGAGACAGTGAGATAGACGATGACTTGGTCAAACCATTTCGACCAAAATCTTTTGCTGAGAAGTCCAAGTTCGTCGCCCGCATAGCGGCTGCCAAAGTACCAAGAAAGGCCAAACTCTCAAGCAGCATCGGTAGATACGATGGCCTGCGTGACCCAGACGACCATGTGCACGACTTTGAGTGCGCAGGTGTGTCCGTGGATTGGCCTGTTCAAGTGTGGTGCCACCTTTTCGCTCAAACCCTCACGGGTGCCGCCAGGGTATGGTTTGACAGCCTCCCAGCGGGAAGCGTAAAGGACTTCGACGACCTCACAGAAAAGTTCGGCAGCCACTTCTCGCACCTACGTAAGCATAAGAAAGACAAAGCGGACATCCTGATATGTCGACGATATGACCGGGAAACGATTGAAGATTACATAGTCCGGTTTAACAAAGAAGCACTGCAAATCGGATGCGGGGAGGAGCTCACACGGGCCGCGTTCATTCACAATGTGCGCAGCCCAGACCTCATGAAATGCCTCACCGGCAAGGATGGCATCCCAGAGTCCTGGGATGAGCTCATACGCTCAGCCAAAATATATGCCTCCTCCGAAAAATCTTTCAACCAGCAACACGGTTTCCAGCCACAACACCATAATAATAATAATACTAGACACAAAAACAAATCCGTCTGGAACCGCATCACAAGCACCACCGACGAGGGAAAGTATTCCCCGGCCGGTGATGCCCGCCAGATCATCAGCTCCAAACAAACGCGGGACCAACGCGGACACTCCAAGAAAAACCACGATTGGACCCCGTTAACAAAAACACCATCTCAAGTTCTGAAAACCGAGCAGGTCACCCTGAAAGAGCCCAACCCTCTGGGGAAGCGCCGAAATGTGGACCGTAGCAAGTTCTGTGAGTACCATAACGACTACGGCCACCTCACAGACAACTGCTACAGTCTGAAAATGGAGATAGAGGCAGCGCTGAAATCAGGCCAGCTCGGCCACTTGGTCAAAAATGTTCACCGAGCTGGCAAAGGCCAAGGTAACGAAGAAACCCAAGGCGAAGGGTCGCGGAAGAAGATCCGGGAACTAAACACTCATGCTGCAACTCTAATCCCCCGCCACCAATGCAACATGACATGGCGGGGCAAGAATACCCAACATGGGAAGCGCACCCGGGTACTGCCGCTAGACGACTCATGGAAAGAGGCTGACATCCTCATGCCAAGGGTCAGAGGGGGTGCCTCCTGCACAGCTCCATTAGTGATCACTGCCGTCTTCGGACATTACCGCACGCGGTATATGTTTTTAGATGGCGGCAGTAGCACGGATATCATGTATGACCAGTGTTTCCAACAACTCGATGAAGAAGACAAAGCAAAGCTCATTCCCGTCAATGAGCCAATTTCTGGTTTCATCCATGAAACCATCATGCCCCGCGGCATGCTTTCTTTGCCTGTAACATGGACTGACGGTACACACGAGCGCACAGAGATATGTGACTTCATGGTCCTACCAGCCACATCAAACCATGACATACTCCTAGGACGAGAAGGCATTGCTCGCTTCAACGCCAACGCCTCCACGGCGCACGCAATGGTGGGGTTCCCCACCAAAACAGGCGTCGCCTTCATCCGAGGAAACAAGGATTGCCACGCCACAGATACAGCGAAGCCGTTAAAGATGGTCAAAACAAACGCCCGCACAGAGCCGGAAAAATGGACGCTCAACCCCAAATTTCCGGAGCAAACGGTGACCATTGGCCATGAAATCTCCGAGTCCATACGGAACCATTTAAAGCAACTACTGATCAGTAACATGGACATTTTTGCATGGCAACCGGCAGACATGGTGGGTGTTCCACGGGAAATAGCGGAACACAGGCTTAACGTTTATCGCTCCGCAGAGCCAATCGTACAAAAGAAAAGAAGTATGGGCCCGGAGAAAACAAAGGCCATGAATGAACAAGTCACCGAGCTGCTCAATGCGGGCATCCTCCGCCCCATTAGATACCAGACGTGGGTGGCCAACCCCGTCATGGTCGCCAAAGCAAATGGGGGATGGCGCATGTGTGTAGACTACAAAGACATCAACAAGGCGTGTCCAAAGGATTGCTATCCTCTATCGGAGATTGACCTGAAGGTGGATTCCCTCGCCCCATACCGATACAAGTGTTTCCTGGACGCTTACAAGGGATACCACCAAATACAAATGGCCAAAGAGGATGAAGACAAAACAGCGTTCCGCACAGACGCAGGCATCTTCTGCTACACAAAGATGCCTTTCGGCCTGAAAAATGCGGGCGCAACGTACCAGCGTCTGATGGACACGGCCTTCGTAAAAGAAATCGGCGTACGGCTTGAAGTGTACGTCGATGATTTAGTGATCAAGAGCAAGGAAGAAAGTGACATGTTACAGGACATCCAGCAAACATTCAACCAACTGCGAAAGGTCCGCATGAGCCTCCGCAGAAGGAGACAAAGGAGGAGGAGTGGGAATCAACTTAGGCGACACTGCGAAAACAAGGAAAAGGATTAAAGGGAATTCAAAATTAAGATCAAAAAACAGCAAAAAAGTCACTTACCAGCCGCCTTCTTCTTAATCAACTTTTGGAACAACGGCTGCCTGCTAGGGGCAGCACGAATCCCCACAGAAAAAACAGGGGCACTCCCCCCTTGCCCCTCAGCAACGCCGGTTTTCTGACTACCAGCAACATCAGTAGCACCTCCGGAGGCGGTCACTGGTTCAGTCAGAGTGGCAGCCCCACTCTCGTCCCCACCTGTGGGGGCAGTAGACACGTTCTCTGTAGCAGCTGCAGCGCTGCTAGTGGCGGCGCTATCAACGCGCGCCCTCTTCCTCTTCTCCAACTGAGAAGAGTCAGCTTCTTCCTCATCATCAGACGGCGGGCCATCCTTGCGCCGCCGACGCCCTTTCACAGCCTCCCCTGCTGAGACGGAAGAACCCGAGTCAGAAAGCACAACTTTCGCTCGGTACCCATGATTCCGCGGCGCGTGTTTCCAACGACCACGCCCCGCGGATGAGCTCACAGGCGGGACACTCCCTACTGAGAATCCAGTAGTGTCATCCCCAAAAATGCTAGAGCCGAAAGGATCGGGGAACTCACCGGTTGTGTAATAAGGTTTGGGCGCGGTGGTCAAATCCGGGTAGTAGAACCGGTCAGCAAGCGCGTCCAAGCAAGAAGTTTGACCCTCCGCCAAAGGTCTCCACTTAATGCCCTTCTCCTGGCGGGCAGCATAAAACTCAAATTTACTCACACCTGCAATATAACAAACAATAAAGAAAAGAGCGCGGGAGATACTAACAATGATAATAATAATGACGATACACTTACCCTCCTGCGCAATATAAGGCTCTTAACCCGCCCGAATGCCATTTCGACTCATCCCCAGAAGAAAGAAAATGCCTTCTGTCAGATTCTGAAACTCCAGTTTAGTGGCATTGGCGGTGAGGGCACGGAACCACGCCTGCTTCTTGAAGTCCTTGGGCACAGGCATGTCAGCCACCCGCTGCCCATCCCCTATCACCTTCCAGGGGAGACTAATAGGGATCACACCCCTCTTCACGAAATTTTTTTTTCCTTCGCCCAATGCAAGGACTTAGGAGTGTGGGTGGCCATGGGCGGCACCTTGGGGCGTGGCTTGAATGAAAACCACATCTCATCCCGCGCCATAAAGTAGAAGACATTGAACCGTTCAACGGTGGGTTCAATGTCTAGGGCGCGGCAGGAAGCTTCGAAATGAACTAACCGCAGCATCCCAAAAGCGGTTAGTTGTGTAGGGCCAACACCATAAGCCACCATGGTGTCAATCTGAAAGCGGGTACACGGCAGGCGGAACCCACACTTAGCAAAGTGGGCCTCGTACAATGCCAACTGGCCGGTACCGGCTGAGAGAACAGTGCTGGTCGGAGTTGGAAGGGTGGGCTCCCACTCCGGCAAGATTCCATACATAACAAGAAACCGGTTGAAGGCTTCTTGACTCCAAACACAGTAAGTGTTGGACATCAACTTCCTCTCTTTGATTTTGCCATGTTCAACGGTGATTTCCTGCACCACCTCCTCCGGCTGCTCGCCTACAACCTCCTCAGACGCACTATGACTCTCAGACATGATAATGAAAAGTCAGGAAATCTGGAAAACCCACCAGAAAGTTTGAAGATCAGACGGAATCTTCAAAGAAAGTAAGAAAGAAGCAGTTAACAAATCAAGCAAACAACAAGAAGATGAAGAAAGAAGACACCAGAGTAGAAGAAATATGAAGTTTCAAATGAATCTTCAAGATCAAGATCTTTGAAGATTAAACGGAAACTTCAAACGGAAGTTGGCCGGAAAATAAAGAGAAAAGAAAGCAAAGTGGAAGAAGATTAGAGAGCATAACCGTTCGAATGAGCCACAATAGGGCTTATATACTCATCGCATTTATGATAAAGGGACCCACCTGGAAAGCACAAACCGTCAACTTTTCAAATTCCAAGAACGAGATGACGACACGTGTCCACAACAAAAATGAGCGGCCTGGATGATAGTGTATGACAGCTATACACTACACATGCGCCGGATGATCGACACGTGTCGACAGATCTCACAATACCAGCAATACAAGCGCGTGAAAACTCACGCGCCTGACAGGCAACACGTGCCCAACGACACGTGGCACAGTCTCAGCCAAGAAGACAATACGTCAGACGCGTGCCAACCCACGCTCCTGACACAGACGAGATATTGGTAATTGCAACCATGATGCGACATGCCTCAGTCTGCACAACCAGACAGTCACTGACACGTCAGCAACCATTAAACTTCCATCAGAAGCAACCGATTGTTGGAACTCCAGGCGCATTTACTCCAAATCATGAGAGACAAATTCAATGCCAATGATTTAGAATTTATCACAAACTCCGGACCCGCACTAAACCACTCCAATAGCATTTAATGCCTCGGCGGAAACTTGACGTAAAATTACAAAAAGACGTTACCCGCCCAACCACTGCAAGGTCAAGGCGGAGAACGTCCTACTCGGCGGAAACTTGACGTAAAATTACAAAAAGACGTTACCCGCCCAACCACTGCAAGGTCAAGGCGGAGAACGTCCTACTCGGCGGAAACTTGACGTAAAATTCCAAAAGACGTTACCCGCTCACCCCTGCAAGATGGAGGCGAAGAACGTCCCCCAAGGCGCAATTTTGACGTAAAACTAGCAAAGACGTTCCCCGCCAGAAATCTCCAGACTCCGCGCAAAAGAACACTTCCAAGAACTACAATACAAGCAGATGAGCTCTCATCCGCGGCTAGCATATTTTGAGTCTAGCACTCCACCTGCTAATCAGCAAGCAGGAGAAGTCCTAGACTAGGGGGACTTGAAGGGATAGGGAGCCTAATCTGAAGGGCGTCCCTATCCCCAAGAAGCAATAACCCTGCGCCAGGTCACGGCGCAGAAACGCACCAGCGCGGGGCAGACGATCAGCATGCCTCGCGCGCCAAGACGGATGATAAGCAACAGACAATACCTGATACGCGCGTGTAACCACGCGCGGAATCTTCCCTTAGCACCTCTCACTACGAAGTACAAGGAATGACAAATGGAAGATTCATAAAGATCCATGTCAGGGCACGCACCAACAGGAGAAGGACATGTGGCAGATAGTACAAAAGGTGAACGGCTACACTGTGCACGCTGTCATGAACAGTGACCAGCAGGCATTACCTCGCCCACGGTCAGACATCACGTCAGACGACAGAGGTGGCCTGAACACTGTAGCAAGTACGATGTTACTGCACACCATCAGGAATCCGCCACGTGTCCAACTACAACAACGACCACACCGTAGCGTGACGTCATCAACAGTAATCCGTCCTTTCCCGCCATTTCAAGGAAGACCATGGACTTGGGCCTCGGTTGGGCCCAAGCCAATGAAGTCGCCTGTGGGCCTCCCATGCAGCCCACTATTAGGCCTATAAATAGGGTCAGAGACAATCCTTGTATTCATTAAAAAATATAGCCATAACTACTACACACTCAACTTGTAATCTCCCTTGTTAGTAATAATATTCCGGTGTACTTACAGTGGACGTAGGTCATTTACGACCGAACCACTTAAATCTCTTGTTCTCACACACACACTACTCATACTAACAATCTCTCGGGTCACCATTACGGTTTGGGTAAAGGATTAACCTTGTAGTTACATAAGTATTAACCACCCGGAGGTTACACGTAATCTCCGGTATACTTATTGTTTCTTCAAATTTTTTTTATCATGTGCGAGATCTGCGGAGGACCCCACTTTACCATAAGATGCCCTCATTCATATTCATCAGGGTATTCCATGGATTATTATTCTAACACGTATTTGCAGCCGCAGCCATATCAGTCAAACCAGCCTTCATACCCACAGGCTAACCGGTGGTTTAACCCTGCAACATCTGAGTCGCTAGATAGAATAAAAAGTCGGCCTGATCGTCTACAAGCTAAGATGTATGAGGAAAGGCATGGCGGTAGCTCGTCAGAGTATCCACCTAGCCAACATTTGTATCCACATCCGGATTATCGGGATGTCTCGTCTCACACTAGGCCCGACTTTGCCTCTCTTATTGCTAAGCAAGACGCCTTCCTTGCTAATCAAGAGCTCATGCTCGAGGATATGCGTTCTTTGCTATCCATGCGCATCGACTATTTAAGGGAACACGATGCGGCACTTGAGAGGCTACAGGCTCAGGTGGATGAACTGAAGACCATAATGGACGTTGAAGTCCCACCTCCAGTTCAGCAGGTTTATTTCACATATGATGACCCAGACGAGATGGTAACACTTACATTACCTGATTGTATTAGGCCCGTTGCTGAAACTGTTTGTCCTTACTCATCTGATTCTGTGGATGATTTAACTGACACTTATGATTCTTTACACTTGTCTTGTGAGGATGATATTTTGCAGGATTCAGGGTTAGAGCCAGAGACCATAATGGACGCCTTAGTCCCACCTTTGGTTCAGCAGGATGAGCAGCCTTGCCAGATCCCTAGTTCAGCAGCATATCCTTGGGGGGCAGATGTCTGGAGGGAGGCTGAGGAAGATATGGATTTTTCAGAATCCACAGGCTGGCTGTTTGAGGAAGAAGTGGTGGAAGAGGAAGACACCACTGACCTGCTTGAAGAAGCAGCTGATGGGGAAGCAGAGTTTGGTGACGAGTTGGTTGATTTGTCAGCTCTAGAAATGGACAAAGCTTTTGACCAAGTGTCACCAAATAAGGAAGATGAGAAAGAAGCAGTGGTGGAAAAAGAAGAACACCACAGCCGGCCCGTGCAGGCATTGGATATTACACTACTACTAGTGCCACCACCATGGCCACCACCACGGGAGAAGGCGAAGAGGCACCTGGACCGACACAGGGTGAGGGTCAGGAGTTGCAGAGACAACAAGTCCCCTCATTACATGCCAAGAATCAGGTTTGGTCCAGGTAAATTTAAATATTGGTGGCCCGACCCATTTAAATTTGATAAAATATTTTTCAATTCCACTAATGTAATTTTGCTAAATAATATGGACCGGGTGGAATTAAACGGGTTGGATCGAGTCCAGATAAAAGAGAAGCCCCCTGATTAAGTTTAATTGTGGGGAGGCTCTGTAGAGTTTGTAAATTTATATTTATACTTATTTATTTTTTTTCTAGCTTTTCATTTTTTTATTTTGTGGTCCGTCCTTCGGTAGTGGTTCATAGGATTTTATCTTTCTATTCTATCTTTGTTTTTGTGTCTTTGAGTTAGTTAGTAGCTTTGCGTGTTTGCTTGGGTAGAGGAAATTTCACAATGAGCGGATCCCATGTATTATCCTTATATATATTTTATGACTGGGAGTTTTGGTAGAGGTTTGGGTAATAAAAGAGAACTTTTCTTTAAAAAAATAAAAATTAATTAACTTTATCTGAAAAAAGACTTTTCACGTAATGTGGGGAGCCTGGGCTGACCTGTTCGCCTCATGCGACCAGCTATTACCCCGGAAAGATATATATTTTTCTTGCAACGCGTGTTGTGATCACCAGTGTCCTTCACGTTGAGCGAGAACCAGATTTTTTTTTCTTTTATACCCATTTGGTTCTACCACCATTCACCGCCATTTTGCCAAGCAGGTACGTTTTCTTGTTTGTTGTTAAATTATGAGTCTAAGTTAGTAGTTTGAGTCTTTTTATTTTTGTGTGGTTCGGTATTATGCTCAGGTTTTGATTGTTTTCTTTTGCGCAGGTTTGGATTGCACCACCCGTACTCAATCTCCATTCGGGTGATTCTGAAGCTGTTTATCATTTATCAAGGAAAGCCCGGAGTTTATTATTGTGTCAAAGCCGATCGCGAATGAAATGCTATACGATCGAGCTGGATTGGACTAAAGTTTTAGAGCTTACAAAGAAAAATGAACCAGCTAAGTCCTTTCCAATTTGCCCTCGTCTTTTCATTTTTGTATTCGAAATTTATTTTTTGTTTTGAGTCGTTTTCTATTCCTACATTGAGGGCAATGTAGAATTTAAGTGTGGGGATGGGAAACTGTCGTTTAGTCTGTATACAGAGTCGTTTAAATCAAAAAAAAATTAGAAAAAAAAAACGAAAAATAAAAAAAAAACTGAAAAAAAAAGTCCCTGATTTTGAAGTTTGCATTATATAAAATATGGAAAATGATAGGTAAAGTTAGGTGTCCGGTTTTCAAATAGTATGTATAATAAGAGATTAAAATTGATTGAAAACGTGTCTGATTTGGGATATGTGGGTAGGCTCGGCCGGTAGAAAGGTTTACTTTGAAAACTAATAAATTAATTATGTTAGGCTATTTTGTGGGTTCTCATCTAGGAGAAACGGGGAGACCGAAACCACCAAAAATAGTATAAGAAGCACCGTTATAAGTAGAAAACCGTTAGAATTTCTAATCACTTAAAAAAAATAGAAATCAAAGCAAAAATGCTGAAGCTTAAGGTGCCTGGCCACTGGGATAGCGACTTGGATTGGTCACACCCTCTGAGTTAAGTATGTTGAGATGAAAAAAACATGCTGAAGCTTAAGGTGCCTGGCCACTGGGATAGCGACTTGGATTGGTCACACCCTCTGAGTTAAGTATGCCAAAAAAAAAAAGTGATTGTAAATTCTCTTGGTTTTCTACATAAGACGGTTGGGAAATGGTCAATTGGTCGTTCCTTTAGCTTCATAAGCTTGAGGCGGGATTAGGAGGAACCGTGGCTTCCTTCGAGTGAGACCCTAGATAGACTAATCAACATGAACTTAATATAAATAAAAAGGGGCTTGGAAACCGGTGTAAGTTTAAGAGGATCAATATACCTGCAATCGCAATCAACACGTTAGTAGATTATTAATTAAGTAACCTATGTTTTGAAACTGGATGTAAACCTAACTGTGATTCCATAGCATAATTCTTTTTCAGGGACGAAAAAGAGATAAGTGTGGGGATATTTGATGTATTGTAAAATACATCTATTTCCAGTGTAAAGTTTGTACAATTTTCAAGTCGTTTAGATAGTATTTTTATTAGTTTTAGGCTTGTACCGGTCTATTTGATTTATTATAGGTTTTTATAGATTTTTCTTAGTTTTAGTTATTTTTAGTACTTATTTATTTTTATTTTATTTTTTTGGTAGGTGTTCGAATGGACGTTGCAGCGTAAATGGGCAACTTTGGTTAAACCAAGAACAACCGAGTCTAGAGCACCGAGTTATAATGCTATATAATAATAATAATAAAATAAAAAAACACTAAACGTGAGTTCATTCACATTGTTGTAAAGGTCCATGGCCCAAGAGGGCATATCACATTAGCCGCCATATATTATTGGGAAGAGAGATATTAGAGAGGACTTCAACAAACAATTTATTTCATTCGACAGGACTTTCAATCGCAAAAGGAAAAGGGGGAATCGAACAGAAGAGCCTTGGAGGTCTTTGAAAGGGAGAAGGTACTGGGTGCACTGAAGATTAATTATTTGAAGATCCGGTGGTTTGTTTTATCGTTTTTATATTTTTAGAGACATGTTTATCATTGTTTTTCGAAACTTTGAATTTGTGTTTCTGATTTTAATTATGAACTAAATATTTCCATGGTTGCTTAGGTTTATGAACTAGACACGTTTTATGCAGTTTTTAATGATTTTTGGTATTTAATTTTGATGTGTAGAATTACATGACTTTAATTTTATTGTTGGATTTGATATATGTGTGTTGGTGTTGATTTTATTTGAAGTTTGTTTATTGGTTTTGTGGAGCTAGGCATGTAGAGATACCCCCTAGGTCTTGAAATCAATCTAGTTCGTCAACTTAGGTTAGCGTGCTAGTATTTGGAGTTGGAGTAAGACACAAGTATAACAAACTAATATAATAAATTAACTAAGACGTGCAGTCCATTCTTGAGGGTGAGAAATCTAACTCGAGATTGCTAGGTAACTAACTAGGCATTGTTCGGTAGTTGGCAAGCGCTAGGGCGGGAGTCGCTACTTGTCCGTGTTTAGAGTTTTCCTAGGTTTTCTTAAGTAGAGTTTAAGTCTGCTTCATAGTTTGAAGGTTTTAATCCAGGAGAGGTTTTAATCTGATTTCTGTGGGATTTTGGTACGCTAGGGCGATCCAGATCCATCTTAGCATTTCTACACTTGTCCCGCCTTAAGTCTAGTGAGCTATCTTTGACAGGAGGTTTATTAGATAAGAATAGAGTCTCAAGTTAATTACTGAATTCAGGATTTATTGCTAGTGTCTAGGGATTTTACCTAAGTAACCAGCCTTCTTCCTATCTGATTTTTCCAAGCTCCTAGGTTCGTATACGAAGTTGAGGTTATTTTATTTATATTTAGTTTCTTTTAAGTTTTTAATCATTAGTTTAACCCCCCACATAAGTATATATTTATTTAGGCTAGTATTCGGTATAGGTTGTGATCTAGAGTTACATTTGCGTCTTTGGGTTCGATACTCGGTCTTATCTGTTTACTGCTTTGCGACCGGTACACTTGCCGTGCGTGTGTGGTTTTTAGGTGAGTCGTTTTAATTAGAACTTGTGTTATTTATATATATATACATTTACACACATCACCGCCCCTTACCCCTTTTCAAATCTTGTAGAAAAATCTTCCTAGTTCTACGGTTGACTTTTTAGGGTTTAATATCGAATTAAAACTGACTGGTGTTAAACGAATAGATTTAATTACAATCTGTTTGTTTTCCTACACCTGAATTGATGCCATTTTGATGAACAGGTGAGAAAGGTTGATATGCTTAACGGGGTCACTGTAGTCAGATCTGAGAAAGTGAAGGATGAACTCATCCTTTAAACCAACTGACTCATTACACCAAGGGGATGGGTGAAAGTAAAGATTTAGGGCTCAATTTATGAAGATTGGGCATTAATAAGAGGTGAAAAGGAATTGGATGAAAATGACCAAAAAAAAAAAAAAAGATTTGTGGTTTATGGACAAAAATGCCCCTAACTTAACTGGGTTTGTAAACGAAGTTAGGGCAGTTGATGAAATTGACCAAAAAAAGGGAAACCTCAGTAACACAGATGAGAAAAAAAATATTGAGACTAAAGTGACATTTTTTGACAAACCTTAAAGACTAAATTAGCAATTAAATCTTACTATAATAATACTTTTAAATCTACATAATTGTTTACCATGAGATCTTAAGTCTACATATTTGTTTACCATTAGACCCTCAATAACTAGCGGATGAACATATTTTTCTACGCATTCTAATACCGCTAATCTATAACCTTTTTGGTAGTTAATATATATTTTTAAATATAAACCTAATGTATGTAAAGTCATTACAATGTCAAAATTTGCTACATCCTTTCGATGATGCATGCTATGGATAAGGTAGCTACGGCTAACGGCAGGGCCGGTTATGAATGGGTGCAGGGAGGACTTTCGATCCGGGTTTAATTTTTAGAGGGCCACTTTGAACGGCGATGAGTGTTTTCTTTCTGTTTTCGACCCAAAAAAGATCTCACCTTGAGCATCACTGTATATAAACGCAAGAAGTTGAAGAGTAGATAAGGAAGAAGATGAGTCATATATGCAAAACTAGATTGGAAGGATACGACAGAATTAAAAAAAAAGTTGAAGTGTGTTACTTGAGATTTGTGTTGTGGTACAGTAATTGTGTAGCCTTTGCAGTCAATTTTAACATATAGTAGTACTACAAAACAATAATTGTCTCCGTTTCGGTTATGAAAACTTTGCTTAAAAGACCTAAGACTAAGGGGTACATATATATTTCGCGGCTCGGCCCGGGCACCCGAATTTTTAGGGATGGCCCTGGCTAACGGTATGTCAAGTGGCGGAGCGAGAAATGTTTTCCTATGGTGTCGGTTTTTTTAGAACTCGGGTTTATAATAACACGGTGTCAATATTTTTGAATTGGGTAAGGTCAAATCACACAATAAAAATCGATGTCATTATAAAAGTACAATATCATTGAGATAACATACGATATAAATACAAAGTCATTTAAAATATATAAAAAATTACATTTTATAGTTGCTCCCTATGAGTTTTCATATTTTGAACACGATTCATAACGTTTTCAACCGTAACTTTCGCAAAAACGTACCTTCAACAAATGCAATCATCATTCAAATAATCATCACCCATCCGATTACGCAAATCCGTCTTCACATGCTTCATAGAAGAAAAACATCTCTCAACACTTGTCGTTGCAACCGGTAGAACTAAAGTTAATTTCAATAAACGATAGACCAAAGGATATCCAACATGTTTCTTTGTTCCCACCATCATTTTTGTAAGATTAGATATACATTTCATGTCGCCAAACATTTTGTCGTCTCTTATGTTATTAATGTAGATGTCGAGCTTATGTATAAGATCATCTCTTTTTTCACAATTAAAATCATACGGGTACATCTCCGCTAACCTTAGTATCTTTGGAATATCAAATGCACTAAAATTATCATCCGGGCTTAAGACACTCATACACAAATAACACTCTTATAAATAAATTACACATTCTATTAACTAATTTAAACTCTATTAATTAAAGCATTCAAAATTCAGGTTATGAAGTATTCATGTCTCTTTTTCAAATTAATGATTAAAGACTAACTAACATTTACTCATGTTATATTGTTATTGATTCTTTGATATACGTTTCCTTGTAACTTATCTTAGTTCTTGAGTCCTTGACAAATATAAATGAGAACCTGTAAAAACACCTAATCTACTAAGTTGTGAATTAATTTCAACAAAATTTACACAAAACTCACTAGAACTTAGATCAATCAAACATTATAATTCCAAGCTTATAATTGGTCCTCTCCTCTTCAAAGCCTCCTCCGTTGGTGGCTGACAAAAGCTAATCATGTACCTTTTAAATTTAGGTTTACCAATTTTATATTTTTAATACATGGGCATATTATGTTTATTGACTTCTTGGGTTAAAAAAAAGCTAAAAATTGTGGGCCTCTTAATGATTTCAAGTCTATCATTAAAAATTAAGTAATTGGGATGACCATTTTTAAACTATAAGTTTTTTATTATTTAAAATGTTTAGAAAAAATAGAACGGTGTCGCTCGTGAAAAATCAATGGTGTTGCTCGAATATTTTCTATTACACGTTATATATATTACCAAAATTTGAATGGTGTCGGGCGCACCGTTGTCATGTATGTAGCTCCGCCACTGAGGTCACGGAGACGATAGCTACGGCTAACAATATGTTATGGACACGGTAGCTACGGCAAACGGTATGTTATGAACACGGTAGGTACGACAAACGGTATGTTATCGACACGGTAACTACGGCTAATGGTATGTCTTGGGCAATGCCTTTTTGGCTTCCCAAGTAATTACCTGAACAACTAGGTAAATGATCTTGTAACAAATAACGACAACTATCGTCAGAGGCATAGCCTAGTACAACCCAAGATGTGCGGCCGCACATCTTGAAAAAAAAAATTTAGTGTATTTTATAGGCGAAAGTCTTGATTGCACCCCTTGAAAGCAGTGGCGGATCCAGAAATTTTTTTCAATGATGTCACTATTTTAGACATTCTAATTTTGTAGAACTGGACATAAATATTTTCGGGTGGATCGGTTTAACGGTTCGGGTCAAGTAAGGTTGATCACATAATAAAAATATTATACAATAATAAAAAAACATCGTCATTAAAAATAAAAAAACACATAATATAAATTCGATGGTCTTATGAGCCCCTACGGGGTTGGCGTTGCAAAGGTTGGTCGTTTTGTGCGTCTTTAACGCACACGACCAGAGCCATTTCTTCATTTTTGGTCTAGCGAGTCATTTTTAAGGTGTGAGTTTTGTTGATGTTGAACTGTGTTTTCACCACCGTGGTATAATGGTTTATATACAAAAAAATCTCAACCGTATTGCATGTAAAATTCAATATTACGGTTAGATGAAACCGATTTTAATGCACATAATTATTTTTAACCGTGTTGGTAGGACGGTTTATGAGAAATCTAACCGTTTGGTGGTAAAACCGTGTGAATTAAAAAAAACAAAGATTAAGATTTGAATTTAAATAAAAATAAATAAAAAAATCAGTGGAGTGCTGTCTCCAAAAAAGTGTATCGGTGAAGTGATGTGGCAGTGCATGATTGGTTGAAATCAGTTAAGTGAAAAGTGAATCCTATAAGCGTCTCTTCCCCCCTAATGGGCTAAATAGTGGAGTGCGCTTGCAAATGGTTATATTTTTATCTACTAAAAAATTAGAGTTGAGCTTATTTAACTGGAATTGGGTTGGGTCTAATGTAGTCACCTTAAAAAAATATTGATGTCACTCGAAAAACTATGTATACATGTATATATACAACTGAAAAAAGACTGCTGTCCCGGGACTACGTCCCAAATAATATACCTCCGCCACTGCTTGAAAGTTTGGAAAAAACCCCCGATCGCACCCCTTGAAAAACAATCTTGAATCCGCCACTGAGTATCGTTAAATGTATGAGTGTTGCAGAAATGAGACACAAGAATGTTTGAGACAGGGTAATAGAGTGCGGTTTTAATAACATATTAGGATGTAAACGTGCATTGACACACCCATCGTTTGGGCTAATGAAATGTAATGTGGTTAGTATCAATAAAGTGGAATAAATTTAACTTTACAGAACTCGGTTGGTCATAGTAAATCAAGCTATGTTATGAAGAAACAAAACAAAAATGTTTATTTATTATCAACTGATCTATATTAAATTATATGAAACCTTATTGTTTTTAGAATACCTGTTTTCTTTAAGTTATATAACTCATTTTGTAATAAGAAAAGCCGACTTATTTACTTTTTAAGTGCATGGAAACTGTTTTATAATTTTCTTAATAAAAAGAAATCATATTATATTGTAGCGACATATCTAATTTTTGTAATAATATTTTCCAATTTTTTTTTGTAATAAGTCCCAATCTGCCTTTCTAAAGGATAGGTTTATATTGGACGGGCCGCTTGTTCTTAATGAGTTGATTAGTTGGATGAAAAAATCTGGTAAGCACTTTTTTCTCCTGAAGATTGACTTTGAAAAGGCCTACGAAAATGTAAATTGGGAATTCTTGTTATCTGTTTTAGAACAGATGGGTTTTCCTTCGAGATGGGAAATGCGGGTTAGAGGTATTTTACAGTCGGCGAGGTCTGCTGTCTTGGTGAACGGATCCCCTACGTTCGAGTTCCAATGTCACAAGGGACTTAGACAAGGAGACCCGTTATCTCCTTTTTATTCCTTATAGTGATGGAGGCATTGGCTAATATGGTTTCCAAAGCTTGTTTGTTGGGAGAGTTTGAAGGCGTGTCTTTGTCTAATGAGGGCCCTATTGTTAGTCATATGTTATATGTGGATGACGCGTTGCTTATGGGGCTTGGAGTAATGATAATGTGATAAAAATAAATCGGCTTTTGAGGGTGTTTTATATGTGCTCGGGGATGCAGATTAATATTCATAAGTCTATCTTATTTGGGTTGGGGGTTGATGATGAGGATGTGAGTAACATGGCTGATTTATTGGGATGTAAAGCTAGGAAGTTGCCTTTTGACTATCTTGGGATCAAAGTTGGTGCCAATATGAAGAGGATTACAAGTTGGGAGCCGGTTTTGGAGACAGTCAAGAATCGGTTACAATCTTGTAAGTCCAATGTCTTGTCTATTGGTGGGAGGCTAACTTTAATCAAAGCAGTTTTATCGAGCCTTCCGGTGTATTACTTGTCACTATACAAGGCTCCGGTGGCAGTGATGGACAGTATTGAGAGTATGATGAGAAAATTTCTTTGGGCAAGGGGTAAAGATGGTAAAAGTATAAGTTGGGTAGCGTGGGATGTGGTTACTAGACCTCAAAAGGATGGTGGTTTAGGTATCACGAGGTTATCGGCTGTTAATATTTCTCTTTTAGTGAAATGGGCTTGGCGTTTCTATAAGGAAAAGAATGGCTTATGGAGATGGGTGATAGAAGGAATCCACGGGAGACGCAAAAGATGGCAATTCCTTCCTGTTAACAAAGCGATACCAGGAAGTTGGAAGGCCACGGCTAGCTTTTTGGATAACCTTCGGATAGATGGTGTGAGCCTTAAATATTTTATTACTTGTAAATTGGGTAATGGGAAAAATCGGTTTTGGAAGGATATTTGGTATGGGGATGTTCCTTTAATGGAGAGGTGGCCGTGCCTCTATTCTAGTGTTAAACAGAAAAATTGTCCAGTTCAAGACATGATTAAAGTGGAGAATGGGGTTAATTTGCTGACTGATGTTGGTGAGATTAGGACAGAATCGGTCGAGTCAGTGTCCGAAATGCAAGATTTGTCTTTCATGTTGCAGCAGTTCAGTTTAGCAGATAGGTCGGACAAATGGACGTGGGATGCAGATGAGAACAAGACGTTCTCTGTGGCTGCTGTTAAAAAAAAGGCTTTGGAGTTCGAGTCACAATCCGATTCAGCAGGTTATGCAGTGGGAGTCTTGGGTTCCTCTAAAAGTTAATTTGTTAATGTGCGGATTGAAAAGGATCGGATTCCGACTCGTACGGCTTTGGTTCGAAGGCAAGTAAATATTCCAAGTATGGTTTGTCCGATGTGTGAGGTTTATGATGAGAATACAGTTCACTTGTTGATTGATTGTGGCTTTGCGGAAGGCATGTGGGCAGCGATTTTTAATTGGTGCAAGGTTCAGATTAGCGAGCTGATAACAGTGGCTTCTCTGCTGCAACTGCAGGATAAAATGAAGGTTTTGAAATGGGGTAAGAAGATAATTCGTGGTATTATCATGATTGCGTGTTGGGCTTTGTGGAAGGAGCGCAATAAGAAGGTTTTTGATGGCTCCACATCTAGAGTTGTTGAGGTAGTTACTAGTGTAAAATGTATGTCGTTTTTTATGGTTTAAACATCGCTCTAAATACAAAAATGTAGAGTGAAATAGGTGTGTCGTTTATCCTCTGTATATTTTGTAAGGTTTTTTGGCGGTCTCGGTTTGAGGTTTAACCTGTTTTAATGAAGTTTTTTGTTAAAAAAAAAAAAATACTAATACATACTAATTTTAGAAATTACATCCAATACATTTTTCATTTTTGGTGGTATCATTGATCCTCGTTTACTTATTATCCCGAAGTGATTTGATTTTTAATGTGGAATTTAATGAGTGTTGAACTTTCTGATTTGTTTTTTCTAAGATAAAAAAAGTTCCCCATTATTTTAATTAAAAATATCAGTTGAACACCTCCTCCACCATTCTTGTCTGCAATTAAATGATTAAATAGTAGCACCATTAGCTAGATACTTAACTATTCGCTCATTTATGTTTATGTCTCAAAAAAACATTCACTGATTAACTGTCTTTCTGGCGAGTTAAAGTGGCCAGCAAGTACACATGAAAAGAGCATAAACTACGAAACAGAATCTTAAAAATTAATAGAAGTAAATTAAACTAATGATAAAAATACTAACATGTACATCAAAGTTTAAATAAATGATGTTGATTTTTAAGTTGATGACTTACGAATAATTTTTATTGGAGAAACAACGAAGATACCTAATTTTTCATTGATCAAATTATCCATCTTACATGTACAATTGTAATCATTGAGATATCTAATAATTTCTCTAGACATATAAGCTTAGAGATGAGACCACTAAATTTTGGATACCAATAATGGAAATATCAATACCAACATTGAAGAAAAGTGGGTAACAAATACCGTATCAAATATGTTGTCTCGGTACCATTGTGGTACCAGTATTTCGGTACTTATCCGCTTTGATGTTTTCCCTTTATTTAATTTTAACCTAATGTATGTGTTTTATAAGATTTAGCCTCCAATATTGTCGACTTCATATATCATCTTAATACTCATTCTTATTTTAGGGTACAGATTAAACGTCACCTAAACTTTATAATCATTAAAGACCCTTACAATAAAATTTTCCATAAATTTGTTATAACTAAACGTTATGTAATTGCTATTATATATATATGGTTAGCATACAAAATAGGTGTTTTGTAAAAAGGGTGAGAAGGAAAAATGACCCTTGGATCAAATTGATGGAGGGATAAGATGAAAGGGGTGACAATTTTGTAATATGTGTTATAATAATATTAGATAAATTAAGAGGGTGTTTGGGATTGCGTTTTGAATCTGATTTTTAGATTATTGCGTTTTGAAAACGCAGATAATCAGTTTTTAGTGTTTGTGACTGCGTTTTGAAAACACAGATAATCAGTTTTTTGGGCTACCAAAACGCAATAATCTATAAGCAGCTCCACCTCTGCTTTTCCAAAACGCATAATCTGTTTTGAATGGTCAATCCCAAACACCCCCTAAGGCTGTAGGGGTAGATGTGTAATATTACACATCTTAATTAATAAAGATCCATTTATTTCACTTATCAATAACCGTATCTTCAGCTTGTTTTTAGGATAATTATCAAACCTTCTTCACCCAAAATATGGAAACAATAAATTGTCAATTCTTTTCTTTAAAGACATACAAATTGTTGATTCTTTTCTTTAAATACATACAAATTGTTTTATGTTAGAACATAAGTGTTTTGCCAACAAAGATGTCGATTCTTTTCTTTAAAATTGTGCCTATTTTGTTTTGTTATGTGTTTAAACAGTTGTGTATATTTGGTTTTGGAAATATGAATAACCAGATGTGTTTTACCATCAAAATGTGTTTTGTGTAGGGGTTTTTGAAAATTTTGTGTATTTGGTTATTCAAATGTGTTTTTAAACAGAAGTGTTTTACTTTCAATATGGTTTAGTGGATTGTTTTGTATGGGGTTTTAAAACAGGTGTGTTTACTTGAAATATGGTGTGTTTTAAAACGCATAGTGAGTAACACGTAGTTCTTATAATATTATACGCTTAAATTTTTACTTTAATTTAAAACACAAGGCGACTAACACGTAGTTCTTATAATGTTATACGCTTAGTCTTTTACTTTAATTTAAAACACATAAACATCTTTCATCTATGGATTACTACTACCAAAAAAAAAAAAATACACATACGTAAACTTGAAAAATGGATATAGAAAAATACGTATGATTAAAAAAAATGGATAATAAAACACATAATAAAAATGACCCTCGATATCATCCGCCATGATATTGTTCATGATGATCGATTGCGTAAAACACAAAACTCTTTTCTGGATATCTTCTTAAGAATTCGAAAAAAATGTATACTCGCCATAATATTGTGTTTTACGCAGTCGATCATCATGAACAATATCATGGCGGATGATATCGAAGGTCATTTTTATTATGTGTTTTATTATCCATTTTTTTAATCATACGTATTTTTTATATCCATTTTTCAGGTTTACGTATGTGTATTTTTTTTGGGTAGTAGTAATCCATAGATGAAAGATGTTTATGTGTTTTAAGTTAAAGTAAAAGATTAAGCGTATAACATTATAAGAACTACGTGTTAGTCGCCATGTGTTTTAAATTAAAGTAAAAAATTAAGCGTATAACATTATAAGAACTACGTGTTAGTCGCTGTGTGTTTTAAAACACACCATATTTCAAGTAAACACACCTGTTTATACACCTGTTTTAAAACCCCATACAAAACAATCCACTACACCAAACTAAACCATATTGAAAGTAACTTCTGTTTAAAAACACATTTGAATAACCAAATACACAAAATTTTCAAAAACCCCTACACAAAACACATTTTGATGGTAAAACACATCTGGTTATTCATATTTCTAAAACAAAATATACACAACTGTTTAAACACATAACAAAACAAAATAGGCACAATTTTAAAGAAAAGAATCGACATCTTTGTTGGCAAAACACTTCTGTTCTAATATAAAACAATTTGTATGTATTTAAAGAAAAGAATCGACAATTTGTATGTCTTTAAAGAAAAGAATCAACAATTTATTGTTTCCATATTTTGGGTGAAGAAGGTTTGATAATTATCAAAAAAACAAGCTGAAGATACGGTTATTGATAAGTGAAATAAATGGATCTTTATTAATTAAGATATGTAATATTACACATCTACCCCTATAACCTTAATTTATCTAATATTGTTATAACACATATTACAAAATTGCCACCCCTTTCATCTCATCCCTCCATCAATTTGATCCAAGGGTCATTTTTCCTTCTCACCTTTCTTACAAAACACCCCTTTTGTATGCTAACCCCACCATATATATAGGAAGGGATAAAATGAAAAACCTCTTGAGTTGAGAAAACCTTTGAAAACCCATGTAAAAAACCTTTATTTTTTTGAAAAAAAATAACCAATGTAAAATACATGTTTTTAAGCATTTTGGGCAAAAAAATAACAAAAGCGCCGATGAGATTTAAAAAAAAAATAAACAAAGTTGCTAAAAAACATATGTTTTCAGCTATTTGCCTATGTTTTTAGCAACTTTGTTTATTTTTTTTAAAAAAAATCTTATCGGCGCTTTTTTTTATTTTTTTTTGCCCAAAACGCTTACAAACATGTATTTTACATTTGTTATTTTTTTCAAAGAAAAAAAAATGTTTTTTACATGGGTTTTCGAAGGTTTTCTCAACTCAAGCGGGTTTTCATTTTATACTTGACCATATATATATATATATATATATATATATATATATATATATATATATATATATACGGGAGGGTTATCTTGGTAACGCTAAATATTATGAGAACCGTGAGAACATGTAAAAAAATCAATCAAAATCAAAATTTTTTTAATACAAACCTCATTATAATCAAAATACAACATTAATAAATGAATTTTCTTTCCAAATAAATCATCTTTTCTTGCAAAAACACTTTCAAATTAACTTTTTATACATGTGTAAATGAAACAGTTTACACATGCATAAACAGTAAATTTACACATGTGTAAAAACAATTTATTTTCGTATACGTTTGAATTTTTACGCGTAAATTGTGTTTTTGAGATTGTATTTTAGTAATAAAGATAAGTGTAAAAAGAAATTTTGAATTTGAATGGTTTTAGGTACCGTTTTCGCGGCCCGCACGAAATATATGTGTTCTCAAATTAACCTTCCCACATATATATATATATATATATATATATAATGTATATATGTGTGGCCATTTGGGGTCAAAAGTAAAGTTGCACTAGGTTTAACGTTATTTTACTAATTTCGTGAAAATAACATTTAAAACGACGGACGGTTAATCATGCATCATGTGGTGGCGTGGATAGCCAAAAGACAAAGGGGTAGATGCACCGATCGGGTTTGTCCCGATTGCTAAGTGTTGTGTGCCTTATGTCCAAGGCTAGATACCAAATCACATCGAGCCGGGGGTCTCACTGGAAGCAGCCTCTCTATTCTTAGGGGTAGAGGTAAGACTGTCTACATCTTACCCTCCTCAGACTTCTACTTAAGCTTTGCTATAGGTGGGATTAACTGAGTATGATATATATATATATATATACATATATATATATAAATTGTTTTTACACGTAAAAATTTAAACGTATACGAAAATAAATTGTTTTTACACATGTGTAAATTTACTGTTTATACATGTGTAAACTGTTTCATTTACACATGTGTAAAAAGTTAATTTTAAAGTGTTTTTGCAAGAAAAGATGAATTATTTGGAAAGGAAATTCACTTTTTAATGTTATATTTTAAATATAATTAGGTTTGTATTGAAAAAAATTGATTTTGATTGGTTTTCTCATTTGTTCTCAAGATTTTCGTAATATTTAGCGTTCTCAAGATAACCCTCCCCTATATACCTGCACATATACATTTGCATACATATATGTGTACGAATATATAAAAAATCTTCGTGGGCATCGACGACAGAAGAAAGTGTAACAATGATTAATGATAAATTATTAAGGATTTAAATATTGTGTTGGAAGTGATTATATAGTAAAGAATGTGCAATCTTGATAAGAATCACCTTAATTTTTAAACATGTCTTTTAACAATAGCCTTTTTCCTCTTTCTATTTGTACGATTTTATTTTTTGTACATAGATCTTACGGATCCCGTAGTCATATTACAAGTGGATAAAAGTTAAAAGTTTGCTGATTTTATTAATGCGTATAGAAAAAAGAAAACGAAATTTAACGTTACACCGTGAATGTGAATGCCCTTTAGACCATCTTTAGATGTCATGTCATGTAACTTATTCGTATGGTAAAAAATAGTAGTTGTCTTACTTGGTTTCTGTAGTTACCTCATCCTCAATTCTCACTCACTCACATACATACATACATACATACATACATACATACATACATACATACATACATACATACATACATACATACATACATATTAAAAAAAAAAAAAAAAAATTTGCTCACGAGCATGAGCTGGAAACCTTCAACATTTAAGCCCTGCAATCGTCAAAAGAGAAGCAAAAGTTCCTTTGTATGAGTACCCAGCTAGTGTGTATCTATATAATTAAAGGAATCAATGTCTGAAGCAGCATTATGAAATCTGTATTATAATTTATCAAAAACGTCTGACCAGATGATCCTAGGCATCAAATCTATAAAATGGAACTCTCCTTGTGTTGCACATGGCTTAGGTATTATTGAAATCATGAAATGTACGCAATTAAATATATATTCCATATAAAATATATTTACTTTTGAGTTAAGTTATTGAAATGTAAGCAAGATTTATGCGTTACATACATGTCTATACTTCATTTCTTAATACATGATATTTATTTTAGATACCACTTATATATAATTTACAAGGTATGTAATATATATAACTTTTTATTTAGTATATTGTCACGATCCGCTCAAAATTCAGCTCAAACAACATCAAATTCTACTCAAATATTCAGATTACAACATGCTCGGGTTTTTAGAAAATTCAACCAGCTTCAAGTGACATTTATGGCTAGTCATTACTTACAAAAATCAGATTTTGAAGACAAGAAACATCAAGGAGGATCTAGAGATTTCTAGCCAAAATATTAAAAATATTAATCTTTGATTATCTAGAACATTCCTTGTAAATATCTAAGATATTATGTATATTTTATATTTAGAAAACTCTATATTAGGAACAATCTCGATTAGGGAACTAGTATAAATAGGTGATCTTGGCTCATTTACAAATCACCTTCAAAATCTCTAAGCATTCACCTTGTAAACTTTGAAAAGTTCTTGTATAACTCTTCCTTGTAATCAATAAAGGTTTAGTTGATTGCCAATCTTGTTATCTTGCATCTATCGCTTCTGAATCGCATCATAGTTGGGTAAAGGCTGATCTTAGAAGGAGTCTAAGAGCCACACGTGAGTCAAGAGAGTTACTCCGTGACAAGAGAGTTATTCGTTAGGATGGCGACAGATCCAAAAAAGGTTGACGTTGCTGCAACTATTAATATCGTTGCACAGGAAGAAGGAAGACGTGGTCGGGAAAGAACACGACAAGGAGCTGGCAAAAAGGGCAAAAGCGTGACCAAGGAAAGGGCCTTGGAAACACGATTTGGGGACATATAAAAAAAAGCATAACCAGGATGGGCTTGTAGCTCAACGACACACTCGAGAAGCTCGATTCGTTAGGCAACGATATTCTGGAGCTCCGAGAAGACTTGAAGTTGGCTGTCCAAGTACTCGGCAATGAGGTGATAGCGATGGTTAAGGAGGAGATCTCTAAGTTGCATCGAGACATTGGTAAGTTATCCCAAGACTGCCACAGAAGCTTGATTGTGTTAGAGGCCAAGGTGAATGAATGCGGGAAGGCCTTGGTTAGCATGAGTGGGGATGCTAACCCTTTCACTCCGAAGGTCAAACTCTCTAAACCAAGCCCGTTTGATGGCAAACGTAAGGCAAGGGCTCTGGACGACTTCGTTTGGGAGATAGAGCGATACTTGGAGGGGGTCGGCACTGTGGACGATGCAACTAAAATCAAGACGGCCATGCGCATATATATCTAAATTGCTTAAAAATTACTTAAATAATTAATACCGACCTTTTTTAACTTCCTGATCAACGGTTATGTCATCATCCTCAATTGCATCAGACAGCTTTTTTGACTTTTTATACCTCGATTATAACACAAAAGTTACATTCTTTGATTTTTATCCCATCTTTGCCTACAAATAATAAACAACACATAAGAAAACCAAACTTTCAATCTTAATGCACATGTGCATTAACTTTACCTTTTTTTTCATTACCACATAACATATGCACATGTGCATTAGAGCGAAAGACTGTGATGATAACAAAAATTAATTGTTAATGCACATGTGCATTAACTCTCAATAAAGCTCAACGGCTGAAAATAAACGAGCTTTGTTTTAAGCTAAAGCTCAACTCGGATTCGATAAGGCTCGACTCATTTCAAGCTTTTTATAGAGTCTATCTCAAGTAGTTCACGTGGCTTGTTTGCACAAATAACCAATATTGTTTCCTTAAAAGCCTAATTATCACAAAATCAGCAGTATGCATGCATCTATAACATTTAATATTGTTTCCTCAAAAGCCTAATTATCACAAAATCAGCAGTATGAATGCATCTACAACAACAACAACCACCTTACCTAGTAAATCCCACAATTAGTACCCCTATCCTCACGGATAGAGAGACTGCTTCCAGAGAGACCCCCGGCTCCACCACACATAAACGACAAGTACACAACACTGAAAAGGTAATAGAAAGCTACTGAATTTAGAGAACATTGAAAGCATCATGCAGTAAAACAGAGGCATATATGCCATTTGAAAACAACATCAGAAAACAACATAAAACAACATAACCCATGAACACCCTAATACATGTCACCTTTATAGACCTTCTACCAAAAGTCTAAGCTCCTAGAACCACGCAAATAATCCACACCCTCCCTAACAATCCTTTACCTTAACCCTGAGCCTCCACGAACGCCTATCCTCGACCATGTCCTCAGAGAGGTACATCTCTACCAAATCATGCCTAATCCGCTCATCCTAAGTCAATTTGGGTCTTCCTCTACACCTCTTTCCCTACTCTAACTCGGGCCGTAATTTGCCTCCTCTTCGCATGCCCAAACCATCTTAATCTTCCCTCTTTTATCTTGTCTGATAAACTAGCTACCCCCTAACTTTTCCCTAATAACCTCATTTCTTATTCGGTCTGCCCTAGTGTGCCCGCACATCCACCTTAGCATCCTCATCTCTGCCACCCCCATCTTTCTAGCTTGTGTCTTTTTGATGGCCCAACACTCTGTCCCATATAACATAGCAGGTCTCACTGCAACCCTATAGAATTTTCCTTTTAATTTAGTCGGGAACCTTTTGTCACATAGAACCCCACTGGCAGCCCTCCACTTACACCAACCAGCTTGGATGCGATGGGTGACATCACTATCTAGCTCTCCATCCATCTGAACAAATGATCCTAAGTACTTGAACCTAGTTGCCTGCGAGACAACTTGATCATCAATTGTAAGTTGAGTATTTTCCTCGTTTTTTGCACAACTGAAACCACAATACATGTACTCAGTCTTAGAACGGCTAATCCTTAAACCATTGCCCTCGAGAGCTGCATGCCAACTCTCTAGTTTCTCATTCAGACTATGCTTCGACTCTGCAACTAGCACAATATCATCCGCAAAAAGCATGCGCCATAGCACTGCCTCCTGAATCGAGTTGGACAACTCATCCAAGACAACTGCAAAAAGGAATGGGCTTAACGCAGATCTTTGGTGGAGTCCTACCCTCACAGGGAAGGCATCGGTAACTCATACGGGCGCGCGAATACTAGTTTCGGTCCTACCATACATATCCTTAATTAGGTCTATGTACCTCTCAGGGACCCCTCTCCTCTCCAGACTGTCCCAAATCAGTTTACGTGGCACACTGTCATATGCCTTTTCAAGATCTATAAAGGCCATATGAAGATCCCACTTTTTCTCCCTATACATTTCCATCAACCTCCTTAGTAGTATGAATGCATCTATTGTCACACCCTCAGATTTCCACATGCGGAGTTTTACCGCGAGGCGCGTGACACACCAGGATCCAAGTCAACGGTCACAATAAACGACATCTATATGATAAGAAAACAACGTAAACTACCATTGAGTTTCAAAACCGTTCTAACACAGCGGAAGCAAAATGTATTATTACAACTTAAAAGTAAAACTCAAAGTCTGAAATGTTTAACAAAATATGCATATGATCCCTAGACGCCGTGAGACTCCGTGCGCCTATACTCAATGCTGCTACCTTAGCGACCTGAGAAAACATGCCAAAAAGTCGTCAACATATAATGCTGGTGAGTTCACAGGTTTTAAGTTTGTAAACGTTTTCATGTGTAAAGCGATTCCTCATAAAGTGCTAAGTGTGCAAAAGTTCCAAGTAAATAACAGACGTTCCCTTACTACTACGACTGTGTTGCTAAAACCATTACTGACAAACGTTGCTCGAGTTGCTGCCCATGTGCCAAGTGTCAAGTGTCAAGTAGAGACAATATGCACCCGCCCGGCTCCCAGCCGTCAGGTGGGGTTCGTCACGCCCGATAGATCTATCCACATTTCCCCCGTTGTGCCCCGCACATTCATGGTTTCAATAGGGACTTAGGTTTCGTCGTATAGTAAATAAGTGCCAAGCGCCAAGTGCCAAATGCCAAGTGTCAATGTTTAAAAATGTCAAGTGCCAATGTTTAAATATGCCAAATGCCATTGTTTAAAAGTGTCAAGTGCCAATGTTAAATATGCCAAGTGCCAATGTTTAAATATGTCAAGTGCCAAACGTGTCACGTTTCTTAAAAGAGTTACATTCCCAAAAGGCGTCATGTTTCTAAAAGTGTTATGTTTCCAAAAGTGGTAAATTTCATAAGAGTTGTGTTTCAAAACATAAACGTTGTACTTGTTAAAACGTGTGACATGCTTCTCCCCCGAGAAAAAGTGTATAAAAGAGGGGCCGTGAAACTCACCTTAGAGTGCGTCTTCTGATAACTAGAATTCCAACACGTGTATGATAATCCCAACTAATGACAACCTATCAATGAGTTTACATAAGTGTGATGACTATTAACCCAAGGCTAACTAGTTCCCGATTGTCCAGATCTTGACTACGTGTGTTAAAAAGTGTGTTTAAACGTTAACCGGACATCCCAGACCAACCCGACATCCCGTTGGTGACCCACTACATCAATTAGTCATGCACATAAGTTTAACACATAAGTTTCAAGCATAAAACACTTAGTTTGCATCAAAAATCTCATTTCTGCATCAGAACGGTCGAACCAGTCAGATTAAATCTCCTTCGCCCGTTTTTACCACGTTCAACCGTTTTGATGTCTCCTTCGACCGTTTTCCTCGTTCGACCAAACGTATTCCAGGTTCGACCCCTGGATTCTCTCCTTCGCCCAATCGATCGGTCGAAGGAGTCCAGGTTCGCCCCTGTTGTTCAAATTTTCCTAAAAACGCTTCAAACACATTCGAAACACCTCGAAACATCATCAAACACAGCAGTCAAGTATGTAATACTTATCCCTACAAAACCCCACCGATTTTACACCAAAATCTAGTCGTTTTACAAGTTTCCCAAAATAGTAAATTATGGAGATGTCACATCATCATGCATGCAATCTTTACCCAATTAGGAAACTTTCTGAAATGAATCAATAATCAACTTAACACACTCAAATTATTATGAACAAGAAACCCCCAATCATATCCTTATCACTATCATCATGAGCAAGCCCTAGATCTAACCCAAAATCCCCAAAATGAACAAAACATCATCAATAATCAATTGTAACCTATCTCAATCATAAAACATCATCAATAACAGTCCTAGATCATTGTTATAACATCTATACAGTAATCAATCATCAAACAATACATAACATCACCTAAAACACCATTAACACATGTCAATTTGTATGAAAACTCATTGTTTATGAATAGGTTTTGTTTAGAAAGACATTAGGAAGGTTTTTATACATGAAAACATGTTTGTATCAGATCTGGACTCTTGGGGTTTAATAAAAACGAATTGAAATGCTTTAAAAATGATTTAGAATGAAGAACACACCTTAGATCTTTGTGTAGAAGATGTTGTAGGTTAGATTATAGAAAACAAGGGCAAAAACTCCTTCCCCAATGTTTAAAGTTGCTAGAGAGTGTTTTGAGAAGGTTAGGGTTTGTGAAATGGTGAAAAAAATGACAAAGTGTGGTATTTATACTATGTCCACATTCGCCCCTTTTACCTGGGCGAATGTGCTCTCCTTCGACCCTTTCACAGGGTCGAATGAGCCCTGTCCTGGTCGAAGGGAATTCTTTCAATTCCATATCCCAGGTTCGCCCATTTACAAAGGGTCGAACCAAACAAGTTTCCTCCTTCGACCACTCGAAGTGGTCGAACCAGAGTCCATGTTTGTCTAGTTTTCCAGTTTGTCGTGTTTAACGCATTCTAATGCACCCTAACATACGAGCATGCAACCTTAGTCTATGTTTAACATATTTAAGCACGGATGATTATCTACACATCATTTAAACACATCTAAGCATATAATCCACCATACGACAATAATCTACACATCCACTTAATTTGTTTATGTAATTCACCAACAACGGGACCCGGTACTAGTGTATTCCCAAAACGACTCCCAATGATCCTACAGATCATTGAACCCTGGACAATACGGACTGTGTTCCGACTCTACTGACCCCGTCAAGTATGTTTAATAAACGTTTTTCGCTAAGGTAGACTTATGTGTTTATAAAATGTTGACCCAAACATGCCGGGTGTCACATCTATAACATTTAATTGTGTTGCCAAATCGACTCCAAAGACATCCATCTAGGATTCTTCTATTGTAGAATCGCAAGAGATTAATTAAATTGTGAATCCTGTATATGACCCACCCCTACCAATCGATCTCTTCGTACTCCTCACAGCGGGTACAATGTTTTTCTTTATCTTTTATAAATATATACGATGCCCTCTCTATAAGTCTATTAGAAATTTAATATAATTAATCGATAATAAGTATACCTTAACGGTCTAAACCTAACTGTCACGGACATACTATCTCCTCCACCTCCTGACTCATTAATATGCTTGTCTGATGACGAAAAACGTACCAGAGACCGTCCTCCGTAACCGTCTTTGGAGTGATATTGATTTTTTTAGATTGGTGAAAAGATGAAGCTTATGGAGGGATGATTTTGATTTTTTTAGGCTTCAAGTGATATTTACATTAATGCCCCTTGTTCACATTGGTTCTTTGGTTATTTCTCTAAAGTTGTTTCTCGTATGACCCTTACCCTATATATATATATATATATATATAGTGTAATGATCATATACAAAGTGTTTTTTTTGTGAGAACTGTGTGAATCAAAGGGGGAAAATTTTTTTCCCATGTGCTTAAACATACTTTCTAGATGAATAATACAAAAAAAAATTAAATTTTTTTAGTGTAATTACGTCATTAAAGTAAATACATTAGTTTACACTAGAGTAATTATGTAATTAATCTACAACAGTAATTACTCTACACCAAAATTTATTTATTTTTTATTTTTTAGATTTTAATACTATAATACATGTTTAACAATATGGAAAAAAAATTTCGAAAAAAATATCCTCTTTTGATTCTCACAGTTCTCACAAAAAAAAAACACTTTGTACAGGATCTTTACTCTCTCTCTCTCTATATATATATATATATATATATATATATATATACTTTTATATAATGGGTTCTGAATGGGTAAGGTTATCATTTCATATTCATTTAAATGGGTAAAATTATAATTTTATTTATTTGTCAAGACAAATTTAATATATCAATTAAATCAACTTGCTTAACCTATTAAAAGTAATTAATAATGGTAATAAAAAAAACATTATATAAGATACTATAAACATGCAATTGAGAAGTTTAATTTCATGGCATAGACAATCTTAGAGAATTTCATAATATAAGATACTATAAAAAAACATTGTTAAATTTAGATGTTATAATCAATCATTGGAAAGCATAAAATTGCACAAATGTTATTCAAAACTATAAATCAACTTTACACTTTCTTTAAAATGTATGCTACCTTTTCGTCAGAAAATCTATAGTAGTAGTAGCAGCAGCAGCAGCAGTAGTAGTAATAATAATATATATCTATATAAATATATCTCTTATGGTTATTTATGTAGTTAGCCAATAAAACAAGTCGTAAAACTAAATGTATGAGTCCTAAAGTTAAAAATATCAATTATATACATACAAAATTATATATAGCCAAACAACGTGCAACGCCTCTGTAATACACGGGTTCCTGCTAGTATATATAAATAAGCAAAGAGCCAAAGAGGCGAGGCCGCGAGGGTGTGTTTGATTCATGTTAAGCTAATTTGTCTTTTAAGGGGCTAAACTGGAATCTCAAAATAAGAAAATGAAAAGGAAAGCCATTTAATTAAGTGGTTTGGTACTTCGGTTGTGGGGTTAAATATTGAAAATCATTTCTCTTAGTTTTATATTTAATCACCATTATAATAATAAAACTGTAGGCCATCAGGGGAACAATGTACAATTAAATATTCACTAAAATATCATCTAACACCTTCACCTAGCTTATTTATAAACATGGTGATCATAATGTTTTCATCAGCATATCAAAACAAAGCATACCTCTTCAGTCTTACCAAAGAACTTAATTAAAATTTTTAACAAAATATCAAATTCTAATGACAGGATCAGGTTCTCCATGTGGTGCCTGTAAGTTTTTAAGAAGAAAATGTGTGAAGGGTTGTGTGTTTGCACCTTATTTTTGCCATGAACAAGGTGCTACACAATTTTCTGCTATTCACAGGGTTTTTGGTGCAAGTAATGTCTCAAAACTTCTTTCTCATCTGCCCGTTTGTGATCGATCCGAAGCTGCGGCTACGATATCGTATGAAGCTCAAGCTAGGCTTCAAGATCCTATTTATGGCTGTGTTTCACATATCTTTGCTCTACAACAACAGGTTTGTAATTATTTGTACAATTCTACTGATGTTCTCTCTTTCATGCCAGCTTCATGTGAAATCCCTACAATCAATTCATAATTATTTCAATCATAGATACTTTTTAATCTATCATTTATAAACAACAAACATATAACCGTCTAATACATCCGAATAGAAGGCAAACGGGCAATAAGCTGCGCCTATTCCAATCGAAAGCCTTAATCTTGCTCTTCTTAATTCTAACTAAAATTCCCAGTCTTGCTTTTGGATACTTCAACAGAAAAAAAGATAAATCTTGATCTTGATTAGTCCTGATTGAAAACCCTAATCTTGATCTTCATTATAGCTAAATTACAAGCTTATTATTGACTTATTATTATTATTTTTTGTTGAACAGGTGGTCAGTTTACAATCACAATTAGTTACTTTAAGAGAACAAGCAGCTCAAAGACAAGTAAATGTACCCATAAGTTGTGATAATATTAATCCCACAACTGCAAGACACCCTTCTTATCAACAAACACAAGAAATCAAGAACTGGTTTCAACAATCAGAGAACTCATGGACAAACATGCCTCAGTGTAATCCAAACTCAATGAATGATGCCATGAACTTCAAATCTGTGGCAGACAACTACAACAATTCGCTTATGAGAGACGAAGATGGATCGTTTTCGAGTTTTGAAGAAGGTTCAAGTTATTCCATCGAATCTTTGGACATGCAAATAAGCAGCAACCAGCAGCAATGGAGTACTTTTAGAGACTATGGTGAAGACCTTCAATCGGTTGCGTTTGGTTATACTCATAATTAGATTCACAAGATCACCTTTCGGATCATACCCTCTATGAGATTAATTGATATATTATTTTAACGAGTGAATGCATCAAGATTGTCAATTTTGTATTGCTATATATGCTCATCAATCTATGAGTCTTGCCATTTTGTTGCCTATTAGTTAGTAATCACTGATTACTGAGTTAATGCAATCACGAGCTAATCATTGGTTGTGTGTAGCTTTTTTTTTTTTTTTTTTTTTTTTTTTTTTTTTTTTTGAAAAATTGAACTTCATTAAAACCAACCAACACCGACAACTATCTCCAAGACGAAGACAGAAGCCGAAAACCAAAAGTTACAAACAAAATAATCACGTTACATCAAACGAACACCATTTATGCCAATCCACTACCCCCTCTTTAAATCTATGCTTATACCATAAAAATCCCAATGTCTTGATGTCCGCTACCATCTCCACCACATTAGGCGCCTTATTAGCAAACACCTTGTCATTCCTGGCTCTCCATAATCTCCAACACAAAATAATTATAATACCGTGAAGAACCGCTTTCTTATTCCCCGATGCCCCACTATGATCATGCAAAACCACCAAATCCTTGATGTGAAAAACGAAAGGTCTTGGAATCTTGCACCATACGGAAATCGCATTCCACACTCCCATGGAGATAATGCAACCTGTCAAGACATGTTCTATATTCTCCTCGTAAGCCTCACGCCAAACACAATGATGATTATCAATGTTAATATTCCTTCTAACAAGAGTCATCTTGGTTGGGAGTCGATCCAAATACGCCCGCCACATAAAAATATTGCACTTGTTAGGAACCCACGAACTCCAAGAGAAACCGAAATTACCTGCACTGCTGGTCGGGCCTCTCATCCATTGTTTAACTGCAAAAACTTCAAAATCGGCACTTCTAACATTCGACCAAGTCCAACTATCATCGCTGACCTCCATGTTTACCAAAAGAAGTTGATCTTCCAACCTTTGTTTATCCGAAACCTCTTCTGCGGAGTTGGGAGCTCTAATCCACTCCCAAGAAACCATAGTAGAAGATCCTGTAATCAATAGACGACCTGCAATCAAAACATTTTTTTTCTTCTCAAGAGCAAAAATAGAAGGGTACGTGACTTTAAGCGGCTCAGTGCCCAACCACGTGTCCAACCAAAATCTAATTCGCCGCCCGTTTCCAAGTCTACCACGGATAACACCATTTAAACCAACCCCCTCAACCTTATATTTATTCCAAATGACAACGCAATTCTTCCAAACTCCCGGAACGACATTATTAAGCGGCGCAACTCCCCAACTCCTAGTGGATCCATGAATAGAAACCACTACACGTCTCCACAACGCATTAGGTTCATTAAGAAACCTCCAGAGCTATTTAACAAGCAACACGTTATTATTAACCTCAAGAGTCGCAATCCCCAATCCGCCATCTTTAATTTTTTAGTGACTACATCCCACGAAACCCAACTCATCTTTCGCCCTTCCTCCGATCCTCCCCAAAGAAACCGCCTCATTAATCCCTCCAAATCGCTAATAGCCTTCTTAGGCACCTTGAAAAGGGGAAAATAATATGTTGGCAAACTATCCAAAACTGGCTTGATTAAAGTTAGCCGGCCGGCATTGGATAAAGTATTAGCTTTCCATTTCGAAAGCCTCCTCTTAAACGTAGACAACACTGGTTCCTAGTTCGACACCCTATTCATATTTGCCCCCACCTTAAAACCCAAATACGAAAACGGCAGCGCACCTGATTTCCAACCCAACGACGCTGCCATACCCATAATCTCTACATCTTCCACTCCCACACCATACAACACTGATTTATGAAGGTTAATCTTTAAACCAGAACATAAATAAAAAATGCGTAGGATACGTTTCATATTAGTAAAATTAAAAGAAGACCACTCCCCCATAAGCATAGCATCATCCGCGTAAAGCAAATGAGAAAAGACCAGACCATCATTAGGGAGATTAACACCATGAAAAGCTCATATGTCACACGCCTGATTCAACATACTCGAAAACGCTTCCATCAAAATAATAAACAGAAAAGGAGAAATCGGATCTCCCTGTGGAATACCTTTTTGGCATCCAAATTCAAAAGTAGGAGAACCATTCACTAAAACAGATGCTCTAGAGGAAACCAGAATACCACGAATCCAATCACACCAGAGAGGAGGAAAACCCATCTGAGCCATAACCGACAGCAAGAACTCCCAATTGACATTATCTTATGCCTTATCGAAATCAATCGTGAACAAAAACATTTTCCTATCTCTCTTCTTAGCCCACGCAATAACCTCATTTGCCATCAGAGGACCGTCTAGAATATATCTCCTAGAAAGAAAAGCCGACTGGTGCTCAGAGACGATCCTACCCATAACCGACTTCAACCGATTTGCCAACACCTTCGACACCACTTTAGTAACACTCCCAATAAGACTAATCGGTCTAAAATCCCCTAACTTTGACGGATCACTCACTTTAGGAATCAACGTAATAAAGGATGAACCCACCCTCTGACTAAAACGCCTCACCCTCTGAAAGTGACCCATAATCTCAACAAAATCATTCTCAAGAAAATCCCAGAAATGCCTAATGAATTTGAAATTAAACCCATCAGGCCCCAGAGCTTTATCTGTACCACAATCAAATACTGCATGCTTAACTTCTTGGGAAGAAAACTCAGCAACCAAACCATCTGCCGCCCCTGGACTTAAGCTGGATAATCCGTAACACACTAAGCTCGGCCGAGAACATATATTATCCTTGAACTTGTCCCGAAAAAACCCCATAACCTCTCGTTTAATAATAACCGGATTCGTTTCCCAACTCCCACTAACCTCCATACCTGGAAGATGATTAGACGCCTTGCGTTTATTAATTATGCCATGAAAATAACGCGGATTATCATCTCCGTGAGTAGCCCAGTTACATTGAGGCTTTTGTTTCTAATCATGATAATAGAACTCTTCAATTTCACCAAGACGCCTTTTAATCTCTGCCATCGACCAAATCTCCTCCTTTGAAAGCGATTGCACCTCCATCGCTTGATCTAAATCATTAAGCTCGTGCTACAACAAACGCCTCTCCTCCAACTCCATCGCTTTACATTCAGCAGCCTATATAGTTATCCTATGTCTTAAAAACTTGAATTTGGACATCAACTTAGAATCCAGAAATCCAGTAAATGAACCTCCTTCAATCGAACTTCTGACCAAGCTATCAAAATCCTCCCGACCAAGCCAAGAATTAAAGAACCTAAATGGTTTTGGTCCAAAGTTTCTTGAACCCCTCTTCAATAGTAACGGACTATGATCTGATTTATATCTCTCTAGAGCAATATATTCCGCGCACGATCACTCCATAAAGAAATCCCAACTGATAAAAAACCTGTCAATTCAACTTAACTTCGCACCTGCAACAAAAGTGAAACGCCTCCCTTTCAAGGAGTACTCATGTAAACCCTGTTAGGATCTGAGTTTGATTTGTTTTGATTGTTTAACAAATGAAAGATGAAAGAAGTTGATCTATAAATGGAAAGTGCAGTGGAATAATAAACTATGAATCAAAACAAAGAGAATAATTGTTTTCTAATCGAATGCTTTCATAAATCTAATGATTACACAAGATTATACAAGTACTCCCCCTCAGCCTAATCACTCTGTGATTGTTTGTCTAAGAGAATGTTTTGAGTGATGAATAGAATAGTACATGCACTGTTCTATTTATAGACAAACTAAACCACTAATGACCTATGGCTGACATCACCTAAGACAGTGACATCTAACAGAAAAATAACAACATAAAACATCTGATCTAAACAACAACTGTTACATTGGAAACCTCTGATATCTAAATAGCTGATATGTAAACCTCTGATAGCTTGTATCATCTGTTGGAGCCTAAGTGTTGTTGGCTCCAACAGACAATGAGTCTTCAATACTTTGGATCAGTAGTTGTTTCTTCATCAGTCCTTTGTGATCAGCAGTTGTTCAGTAGATGTTGGGGTACATCAGATGTTAGAGTCAACAGTCTTTTGGGAGAAGTAACTTGTAAATGCTGATTTTCTTCTGGATCATAGATAGTATGTTTTGGCTTTTTAGATCATCTGTTCTTCTCCAGGTCAGCAGACCCAACAATCTCCCCCTAGAACAGATGATGCCAAAACTTGAACTTTATTGTTGATCTTTATTACTCATCAGACTTTCTCTAATTTGCCCTTTGAATTGTAACTCAAAGTTCAATGAGAAGAGGTCTTCAGCATCTCTTTCTAGCTCTAAGTTAAGCAGGTCTTGGAGATCATCTGCACACAAGCCATGTGCATCATCCATACTTAACTTCTGAGCCTCTCCATCAGATCTGAGCAAAGTCAATTCATAGGTGTCTTTGTTAACCTTCCATTTTAGAATTTTTTAACCTGAGGATTTCGTGAGCTGCAGATTTATTCTAGATGAGTTTGGTGATGGAGGTCTCCCAATGAGTTTCCTGAGTTCTTCAGTAATGGGATCAGAGAAATAGTGAACTTGGTTGAAGATTCCCTCTTTTACAAATGAATTAGCAAACTTCTTCTGGTCTTCTTCTGACATCTCCTTCTGTCTTTTGAACTGTCTTTTGGCAGCAATAGATAGGTCAGATGTTTCAAGTAAGCTGTCAAGTGTAAAGGCCTGTTGAGGTCTCTTAACCACTGGTGCATCAGAGTATATTGGTTTTCTAGGTAGAGTGGGATCAGTCTTTCTATTCTCTTCCAGTTTCTTGTAGGTTTCAACCAACCTCAACTCAGCCCATCTTGCAACTGACCTCATCTCTCCATACTTTGCAGTCACAATTTCTTCTCTCATTCTTTTAAACTTCAAAGCTCTGGCTGGGTCTCTGCCTTTTCTAAAGTCAGGGGCAGAGACTTTCAAAGTAGGATTCTTGGCTATTTCTTCAATCCTAAGAAGTTCTTCTTGAAGTGCATGAGTGGTCCAGCCTGCAAACTGTTTCTTGTTTGCTTTGTAAGGCATGGTTGCCAATATCTAATCAAGAATAGATTCCCTTACTACCCTTTCCAAATCACTGCTAAGTGGCATGTTAGACATGGAATTGCTCAGGGTCTTAACAAAATCCTCAATCCTTCTCAATTTGCTAAGTTCTGCTAAATGGATGCCCTGAGCAGTCCTGTCATCCTTCCCTTTGCATCTCTCCTGAATGATCAAATTAGTCTGTTCAGATTTGAATTTCAAGTATTGGTCTATGTTTCTGGGAACAGGAAAGTTTGGGAGAGATAGGAAGGTTCTTTTATATGGATCCTTAGTATTTTAGAAGGATTATATTTCCCTCTTGAGTAGATGAAGCTCAAGAGGATACTGATCGCCAATGGTGTGATGGATAGTGGTGGTTTATGGGAAGTAAAATGGGAAGTGTGTGGTGAAAATGATGTAAGTGGTATGGCTGGTATAGGTGCAGATTTAGGTGTTGAAGTGGAAGGTGGTGTGGTTTGTATATTCTCATCCTATACCACAAAGGTTGACTTTCTCTTCCTTTTGTACAGGATCAGAGGTGATGGTGGTGTTTGGGCAGCAGTGGTTGTGGTAACATCTGTTGGCACTTGCGCAGACCAGCAGATGTTTGTGGTTGTGATGGTGAAGTGGGTGGCATGGTTATAAGTGGTGTATTGGTGGTTGTGGTAATGGGTTCAGTGGTTGGTTTAGTGGTTGATTTGGTGGTTGTGGTGGTATGTTGGATCAGTGGTTCAACTTAAGCAGTTCTTGCTTGTGAACACTTGTGTGTTATAAATATATCAAAGTAAATTGCATAACGGAATATTAAAGTGTTCAAGTTAAAGCATCACTTTATAACAGGAGTTATGACTCCCCCTCAATCAATGAACTAGGAAGTTTAAATATGAGAATCAACTAGTAAATGAATATAACAGTAAATGCAGAATGATTCTCAACTATATATGAAATGGTTAACAATAAAGTAATATGAAGGAAAATTTTCAAGTCTATTAAATTTAAGAGTGATTGAACTACATACATAAATAGGAGAAGTAATCCCTCTATTTATAGACGAGATAACCTACAGACTAAGTAATCAAAAGATATTTCTACAACAGGCTGTAGTTTATCGAAACTTGAACAACGACTTTAACAAAACTAATATAATACTAAACTGCTGAGATTAAGGTCGGTTTAATATAAGTGCTGATGCAATAAAAGATCTTCAGAAGTTTACCTTCAGTGGTTTTGTTCTTCATATATTTGTCTGGTTTATCTTCAGAACATCTGATGCTTTTACTTCTTCAGAGCTTTTGCATATATCTTACTTCAGCAGTTTATCAAAATGTTGAAGAGGATATAAGACTAAGGTTTATGACTGGCTTATCAATCCTCTTTGACCCTACATGGTAGCAGATGTTTTGGTGGTAGCAGTGGTTCTAGCAGCAGATGTTTTAGCAACGGCTGTTTTAGATAGTGGTTGTCTAACATGTTGTGTAGACATTTTCTTCCTTTTTGAGGAGCCAACATCCTTAACTTCTTGTTGTTACTCTTTCTTCTTTTGTACTAGAGCCTTTGCCTTGACTTACAATGTGTCAAGCCTCTTTTGCTTAGCTTCAGCATCCTCTTCAGCAATGATATTGGCAGAGTTATCAACTTCTTTTGCCTTACTAGCATTGGCAGTTTCAGCATTAGCAGTGGGTTGAACATTGGGTTGGTGTGGTGCTGGTGCAGACCCTGGTTTATTGGCAGTAGACTTTTGTGATTGGCCCTTTTGTGAGGGTGGACATCCAAAGGGATCTAACTTTGGCAATCTATCTCTGCCACTCTCCCCCCTTTTTGGCATCATCAGCTATGAATTCATCATCATCTTCATCTTTGAGGATAGTGGTAGGGGCACAGCCAGTGGTCTTCAGCAAATGGTCTTTAATGGCTTTAATGTCTGCTTGGGTATTTGTGTACCTAGCATTTACCATAGTTCTGATATGAGCCATATATGTTTCATGTGTTTGGTCTGCTAGTCTTCTATGAGCTATGATGATGGGTGAAACAGATTTCCATAGCTCATAGCTCACTAGCAATATCTTCCTTTGATGGTTGAGTATTGGTGAGAACAACCAAAGATTCCATGATAGTCTTGAGATCAGTCTTGATTTCAGCAACAGAGGTTTCAATGGATTGGACAATATCCGTCAGTTCTTGGTATTTTAACCCATCACATAAGTTAATAGGATCATCTGGATTCCTACCAGTGGTAGTTATAACTCGTTCAGTTCTAGGAGGTGAGTCCATAGAATACGAACCAAATGCCCCTTTTTCTTGGTTCTGGGGACTTCCAACTGATTTTGGGGTCACTGTAGTGACCTCCTCAGTTGTTGCCTTCAAGAAAGTCTTAGGAATGGAACCGCTGTCCTGTTGTGAGACAATGGTCTCTACATCAGTAGTGGCTGCTTCACTTGAAAACTCACCTTGAGTTACATGTAACTCAAGGGGTGTAACCTCCTCTGTTCGTGGGCTAGCTAGTTGATTTTTCTCAGGCCCAGTCACTTATTGGTGTATACTCTCAGTGATAGGTGATGGAGAGGAACTGGGATTGTCTTGAGTTTTATCAATAGCTTCGAACAATGGTTGCATTGTTGGATGGACATGTGACGGTGAGGGTTGAGGAGTGAAAAGAGAGGCAACCCTAGGAGAAGGGCTTATGAGCATATGGTCAAGTGACTCATATGACTCATGATGTGTGTCCCCTTGGCTTACAACATGATCCTTTTGTGAGGATTCATGAGGAGTTTGGCTGGGTTGAGATATCTCCAACTGTTGTGAGGAAGTACCAATAGTGGTTTGTTGTTGCTTTTGTGCTACAACAGGGTTTACCTATGGTATCTCATCTTCCAGAGATCCCTTTTTGGTTTTCTTGGGGGGTTTTGTGGATGGATGTTTCTTTTTGGAAGTGGCTGGTGTGGGTTTCACAACACTGGATGTAGTGCCATGATCACCAGGAGCAGTGGGTTCAGCAACAGAGGTTTTGACAATAGTTGTTGTCTTGGCACTCTTTGCTTGTGTTTTAGAAACATTAACTTTTGATACTTTTTCTTGGGTGTTTGGACCCAGCATTCTTGTAAAAGTTTCTTGGGTCAGACTCTTCATTTGAAGAAATTCTCCCTTTTTGAAATCCTTTTCAGGTAAAACCTTTTATAGGATCACACTTAAAAGTCTTGGGTATAAAAGAAAAGCATTGTTTGACCCAGACTTGACTCCCTTCACATTTGCCACTAAATCCAAAAACAGAGCCTGGGATAGATTGTAGTCAGATTCTGACAACATTGTATATCCCAAGTACTGAACTTTTAATGGGATTTCATTAAAAGAAGTGGTTTTAGCAGAGAGACAGATAAGGAGTGTATGAAAGAAAAATTTCATGACTGGAGGGAAAAACTTTTTGTAAATTGTTGCTCCAGTCATCTGTGAATCATAACCCCTTTCTAGAAACTCAGTGTGAAGTTCAGTCTTAGGAAAAGAATCCATACCTGCCAAGTCATTCAGTGAGAAGGTTGTGGATATCAGTTGGGGGGTTATGGTGATATGTGTTTCTCCAATTTTTGAGATAATGGTTGTAGGCTTTTTGTCTTGAAGTAGAAAATCAACATTTAACCAGAATTCTTGGAGAGTATCAATATATATATGGGTGCATCTGCGGTTAGGATTGACAAGTATTTTGATTTGAGGAAGACGTCGATGGTGGCGGGGAATGGAAGGTTTTCATCTGTTTTAACCAGATAAGGAAGGTAATTGTGGGGGGCTTTTGCCTGAAGGTCCATTGTAATGGATTTCGAGTAGGAGGATGGAAGGAATTGGTAGGAGGGTTTGAGGTTGAATACAATGAGACAGTGTAACAACTGTTGGAGGAAAACAGGGTTTTTATAGCCTCTGATGAAACCGCTGATGTGGCCAAAGCTCTGCTTTTAAGAGCAGACGTGGCGAACATCTGATGGATCATACGTGGCAAACAACTGTTGAGGTTTGCCGAAGTGCTGATGCTAACAACATTTTTTTATATAGATATACATATATATATATATATATATGGTGGAAAACAGTTGTTTTATCTGATCAGACGTTTAAAAACAGATTTTTCAACCAAGCAGTGGTTGTTTTATCTGATCAGATGTTTGAAACAGATTTTTCAACCAACAGATGATAGAGTGGACGAAACAATGGTTGTTTTATCTTTAATAGATTTTTCAACCAAAAAGCTATTTTTAAGGATGGATTTTGATTTTCTGAACATATTAATGTTTTTATTTAAAAACATTTTTTTTGTTTAATCCATGTTTAGCATACTAATTTGAGATATTAGTTTTCAAAGGTAGATGTGTCTAAAGATTTTGTCAACACATCTGCCAACTGATCCTCTGTTGGAATATGGTGTAGAGAAATCAAACCTTTTTCATAGCTATCTCTGACAAAATGATGTCTGATGTCAATGTGCTTTGTAGTGGAATGAGAGACTGGATTTTTGATGATATTTTCAGCAGCTTGGCTATCCAACATGAGTGGAGTCCTTAGTGCAGTTATACCAAAATCTAGTAGTTGATTTTGAAGCCACATGAGTTGGGCTGTACAGCTTGTTGCAGCAATGTATTCAGCCTCTGCTGTTGAGGTGGAAACAGCTGCTTGCTTTTTGCTTTGCCATGAAACTAAGGCATTCCCTAGAAATTCGCACCCTCCTGATGTGGACTTCCTTATTGTGTGGAAGCCAGCAAAATCACTATCTAAATAACCTAAAAGCTCAATGTTTCCATTAGCAGGATACCAGATACCAAGTGTGGGAGCACCTTTTAGGTATCTAAATATCCTTTTCACAGCTATAAGGTTTGACTTTCTAGGTAAAGCCTGGGATCTTGCCCATACACAAGTGTCAAACATAATGTCTGGTCTGGATGCAGTTAAGTACAATAAAGACCCAATCATGCATCTATAATGTGTCTGATCAACCAGTTCATCCTTGTCATCAATAGTGAGTAGCTTGGCTGTGCTCATGGGTTTACTACATGGCTTGCAATCATTCATCTCAAATCTGGTTAGTAAGTTTTTAACATACTTGTTTTGATAAATGAATGTGCCATTTTGCAGCTGCTTCACTTGGAGACCAAGGAAGAACTGAAGTTCACCCATAGCACTCATCTCAAACTCTGCTGTCATGAGTTTCCTAAACTCTTCACACATATTGTTACATGTGGATTAAAAAATGATGTCATCCACATATATTTGAACAATCATTAAATCTTTCCCTCTCCTTTTTAGAAATAAAGTTTTATCAATTTTACGTCTTGTGAAACCAATGGATAAGAGAAAGGTGGAAAGAGTTTCATACCAGGCCCTTGGTACTTGTTTGAGTCCATACAGAGCTTTGTTGAGCTTGTAGACATAATCAGGATGGAATGTATCTTCAAAACCTAGTGGTTGACATACATAGACCTCCTCCTGAATTTTGCCATAAAGGAATGCACATTTGATGTCCATCTGATACACCTTGATGTTGTGGTTGACAGCAAAGGCTAGGAAGAGTCTGATAGCTTGTAGCCTAGCTACAGGAGCAAAGGTTTCATCATAGTCTATCCCCTCTTCTTGTCTGAAGCCTTGAACCACAAGCCTGGCTTTGTTTATGACAACTATACCCCTTTTATCAGTTTTGTTTTTGAAGACCCACTTTGTGCCAATTGGACAAACATCCTTTGGCAGTGGTACAAGTTCCCATACTTGTTGTCTTTTAAACTGAAGGAGCTCTTCCTGCATGGCTTCTACCAAACTATTGTCTTTCAGTGCCTCTTGGTACTTGACATGTTGTGTGAGAGATAGAAAGCCTGCAAAAAGACAGATATTTGAGGATTGGCTTCTTGTGAGCACTCCCTCTCTGATGTTGCCAATGATTTGGTCTGGTGGATGAGCTCTTAGGTAGATTAAATCTCCCTGATATGGTATGATGGGATTTTGAGGTGATGGACAGAGGTTTGGTGACTCTGTTGGTGTAACATCTGTTTGCACTTCTGTAGTACCAACAGATGTTTGAAATGGAAGTGGGGGAATGGATCCAAGTGGTGTAAAGTTGGACTGACTTTTGTCAACAGAGGTTGGACTTTTGTCAATAGATGTTTGAACAGTGGTTGAACTTGATGAGGCGGTGGTTTGAGGATAAGACTGGCCAACAGTGGTTGACACAGCTGTGGCAGAGTTTTGACAGGTGTTTTGAACATCTGCTTCCCCTGATGCAGAAGTGACTTTGTAGTGACTTGGGATCACAACATCAAATCTGTAATCTTGTTGTGGAGACTGTGGAATACCTACACTGTTAGTTTTAGCAGTAATATCTTCAAATTTGAATTTGTTTAAATCAAACAGTTCAGCAGGATTTGCTGGGATTTTTAAGGATGAAAGTTCATTGAACTTTACATTCAGAGTTTCTTCTATTGTCCTAGTCCTTGTGTTAAACACTTTATAGGCCTTGGAAGTAGAAGAATATCCCAGAAAATACCCACAATCTACTTTGGCTACAAATTTTGAAATGGAATTTTTAAGATTTAAAATGAAACATGGGCAGCCAAAGATTTTGAAAAATGATATCAGTGGTTTGATTTTGAACAAAATTTCATAAGCAACCTTTTGATGTCTAGTGTTGATTAAAACTCTGTTTTGAACATATCTAGCAGTGTTTACAGCTTCTGTCCAGAAAGACAGTGGCAAACCAGAATCTGCTAGCATAGTTCTTGCAGCCTCAATGAGAGTTCTATTTTTCCTTTCAACCACCACATTTTGTTGTGGTGTTCTTGGAATGCTGTACTGCCTCACAATTCCTTTTGACACACATAAATCATCCAACTCCTTATTTTTAAATTCTGTTCCATTATCACTTCTAAAGACTTTTACTAGCAAGTCATATTGTTTCTCAACTTTGGTGACAAAGTCCTTCAAAATACCTGCAGTCTCATCCTTAGAGTGTAAAAAGTAAGTCCATATAAACCTAGAAAAATCATCTACTATGACAAGACAAAATCTCTTTCTTCTTAGACTCATGATTTTAACTGGGCCAAATAAGTCCATGTGCAACAATTGAAGACATTGACTTGTTTTGGACTCATCAATGGATTTCTAAGAGCTTTTATGTTGCTTTCCTTTTAAGCAGGAAACACAATGCTCATCACATTTGAATTGTTTTGATGGAAGACCCCTTACAAGGCTTTGTTTGGAGAGTGAGTTGATAGTTTGAAGGTTGGTGTGACCCAGTCTCCTATGCCACAATTCTGTCTCTTTAGTTGAGGCAGCAAAAAACAGACATGCATTTGCCACAGGGTTATCCTTCAACATATCAACCACATACACATTGCCACTCCTATGAGCAACAAGTTGTACTTTGCTTTCAGCTATGGTGGTGTCAATCTTTTTAACCACTTCTGGCCCAATAATCTTACAAGTTTTCTTAGTGAAGAATGACCCATAGCCTTTGTCACTCATTTGTGAAACACTAAGAAGATTAAATTATCAATAAGATTGACATTTTCAAACTTGAGTCTCCCAACCTAAACAGTCCCTGAACCTAACACCTTACCTTTAGAATCATTACGAAAAGATATATCACCCCCTCCATGAGCTAAGAAGTCTAGAAGTAGGGATCTATATCTAGTCATGTGCCTGTAGCCTCCACTATCTATATACCATAGACTATCTAAGCAAGCAGAAGCTCTCTACACATCAGTAATGAATTAGTTTTGGTGAGTGTCCAAAGCCAAGTTGGCTTTGGATGGATTTCCAGACCTTACAAGCTCAAGTTTAGGACAATGATCAGTGGTTTGAACAAGTTTTTGAACCAATTTCAACAACTTTTGTTGACCATTTTCCAGTGTTTGTATGTCAACACTTGGTGCAACAGATGTTTGACCATTTCGTGTCAAATGATAGTAACCATGAGGATGCCTGTTAAATTTTGGTTTTGAAGGCCTTTTTGGCTCTTCATAGACATGTGGCAGACTATGACAAGGTGGTTGTCCATGTCCTCTTAGAAACTTATTTGAGGGTGGAGCATATGTTACATGGACATCTCTGGGAGCAGAGGTTTCAAGATTTTTGGTAACAGATGTTTGGACTAGTGTAAAAGTCTGTTTGGGTTTTCCTTTTGGAGTACTTACCACTTGACTCATTTGAGTTTTAACTTTGCCATAGGAAACAGACAAACATTTGCCATAGGATTGTCCTTCAACATATCAACTACATACACATTGCCACTCCTGTGAGCAACAAGTTGTGCTTTGCTCTCAGCTATGATGGTATCAATCTTTTTAACCACTCCTGGCCCAATAATCTTACAAGTTTTCTTAGTGAAGAATGACCCATAGCCTTTGTCACTCATTTATGAGACACTAAGAAGATTAAACTTAAGATTATCAATAAGATTGACATTTTCAAACTTGAGTTTCCCAGCCTGAACAGTCCCTGAACCCAACACCTTACCTTTAGAGTCATTACCAAAGGATATATCACCCCCTCCATGAGCTAAGAAGTCCAAAAGTAGGGCTCTACATCCTATCATGTGTCTGGAGCCTCTACTGTCTACATACCATAGACTATCTAAGCAAGCAGAAGCTCCCTGCACATCAGTAATGGATTAGTTTTGGTGAGTGTCCAAAGCCAAGTTGGTTTTGCATGGGTCCACAGACTTTTCAGCCTCAAGCTTAGGAAGATGGCCAGTGGTTTGAACCAGTTTTGAACCAAATTCAACAACTGTTGCTGACCATTTGCCAGTGTTTGTATGTCAAAACTTGGTGCAACAGATGTTTGACCATTTCCTGTCAGATGATAGTAACCATAGGGATTTCTGTTCACTCTTGGTTTTGAAGGCCTCTTGGGTTCTTCATAAACATGTGATAGACTATGACAAGGTGGTTGTCCATATCCTCTTGGGTACTTGTTTGAGGGTGGAGCATCTGTTACTTGGACATCCCTGGAAGCAGATGTTTCAAGACTTTTGGTAACAGATGTTTGGGCTTTCCTTTTGGAGTACTCACCACTTGACTTGCAAGAGTTTTAGCCTTATACTCTTGTATTTTGACATCAAAATTTTTGAGATAACGACACTCTTTGGTTGTGTGATTCTTTTTACCACATATTGAGCATGTGGCTTTAGAATCACACACACTTGTTCCTTTGTTGATATCATATGCTTTTAGAAGAAAATATTTTTTAGTAACATGATTCTTCTTTTCACAGAAATCACAGAACAAGTGTTCACTCTTTTCTTTCTTTTTCCCTTTTTCAACCTTCCTTTCACCAGATGTTTGAGCATCTGCTGGTACATAAGTCTGTTTGGGCTTTCCTTTTGGAGTACTCACCACTTGACTTGCAAGAGTTTTAGCCTTACACTCTTGTATTTTGACATCAAAATTTTTGAGATAAAGACACTCTTTGGTTGTGTGATTCTTTTTACCACATATTGAGCATGTGGCTTTAGAATCACACACACTTGTTCTTTTGTTGATATCATATGCTTTTAGAAGAAAATAATTTTTAGTAACATGATTCTTATTTTCACAGAAACCACAGAACAAGTGTTCACTCTTTTCTTTCTTTTTCCCTTTTTCAACCTTCCTTTCACCAGATGTTTGAGCATCTGTTGGAAGGTCTTTCAAGGGAATGACCTTTGCCTATGGTGCTTTCTTACCATCAGGGGTTTTGAAATCAACTGGTTTGAAGTTTACAAGAGTATCACACTCATCTGACCAAGTAGGTTTAAATTCATACTTTTCAAGTTCAGTAAATGATAAGGAACCCTCAGGTTTTTCAAGAATGATTTTTTTGCCATTAGGTTCAGTGATTTTAATTTCTTGACCCTCCAAATTAGTTGGAACAACCTCAACTAACTTTTGTTCCCTTTTGTTAGTGTTTTGAAAAGATGGGGCAGTGGTTTCAAAACCAAAACCAAACTTCACATGACATTTGGTCTGTTTGTTGAGGAGCATCTCAAAACCTTTACATGATTCCACCCATTTTTCACATTCAACCCGGGTGGACACATCTATAATATTTTGTCATCATAGTTTGGAGCTGGTCTTTGGTTATAGTTGCTTCATGTTTTAAACTGCTGATTTTATATTCTTTTTCAGTCAATTTTGATTTTAACTCTTTTTAAAGTTTTTCAAATTGAACTTCATCATCTAAAATTTTATTTCTAAGGTTTTCATTCACCTCTTTAATGTTAGCAAATGCTATTACACATTTGTTTGAACACAAATCTTTTAGGATTTGAGGAGATACCTTAGCAGCAGCCATCAATGCACAATAACACTTGCACTCACAATCATCGCCCCAAGGATCTGAGAGATTCACAACCTCTTCTTCAGACTTTTCATCTGGAACTACTGCATCAACAACATCATTAGTCATATTTTCAGATTCTGTCACCACATCCTCAGATTCAACCTCTTCCACAATTGTGTCCATATCCATGAAACAAAAATTTTCTGATTCATTTTCAGCTTTCGCAACAAGAGCAAACTTCTCATATGTTAACTCATTTGGTAAACTGCTCCAATCAACAAAGCCTTGTGTGAAGAAACTCTGTTGACTGGTCTCTGCAGGGGTAGAGGGTGGAGTAGCAGTCATTGGCACATGTGCCTGAGCAACAGGCGTTTGAATATAGTGGATCTGAGGAACAGTGGTTTGGACATACTGGACAGGAACAGTGGTTGAGGATTGTGCAAAATGAGCAGTGTTTTGCACATTTGGTCTATGGGTATTATGGGGAACTTGATAAGTGTTGGTCTGTGGCCTTTGATTTGGACAGGTAATCATAGGTGTACCATGTTGACTCCTACATTCCCTAGAAAAATTACCAAGTCTATGACACTTATAACACTTAATTTTAGATTTATCCAACCCCACCTTTGACCTGCCAGTCAACCCTGGAAATCTTCTGCCAGTTTTCTTGTAGAAATTATTAGTTCTAACACTGACCAGAGCCAATTTGTGCATAATGTCCATTTCTTCCAAATCATCAGGGTCAAAGTATTTAAGGTCATCATACTCAAAGGATATGTTATCAGATGCCTGGATATCACCGCCACTTGCTACAAAAGCATAGTTGGGTGAATAAGAATCAGAGTTAAAACCAGAGTTAAAACCTGAAATTATGTCAATGAAATGATCATAACTCTGATCCTTACTATTACCAGGCACCTCATTCTGACCCAAAAGTGTTGTATTACCAAAAACATAATCATCAGACACTTTTTCTGGTTAAGCTCTCTCTCATAAGTCAAGAGCTTACCATGAAGCTGGGTCAGAGATAGGTCCTTGAATCCAATTGAGTTTCTCATAACTATAGCAATAGTGTCCCATTTGTCTGGTAATGATCTTAAAAATCTATGGTTCAAAGTTGAATTAGGATAAGTTAGACCCACCAGTTTTAGTTCACGAATGAGACGGTTAAACCTCTTTAATATTGTTGAGTTAATGACTCTCCCTTTACATGACTGAATGTTTCATATTGTTGGTTAAGTATTTCACGGTTGTTTTCAATAACCTCCTCAGTCCAACCAAATTGTTCTTTCAAAGCATCCCACAACTCCTTTGCACTGTTATAGTGTAACAGCCCAGCATAGATATCATTTGGTAGAGCCATGGCCACAATACTGAAGGCCTTAGCATCTAACTCAATTTTCTGAAAATCCTGCTCGGAGTAGTTTTCAAGTTTCTTTGGCTCTTGAACCTTGGGATCTTCGGTACTCGGCAGCATCGGAAAATGTGGTCCGAAGATAACCGACTTCTAGCACCCAGTGTTCTGTTGAGCTAGAATATGGCTCATCCGATGTTGCCAGATATTGGATCCAGATCTGACAAGCATCGGTGGCTTGTTGTTCGTGCCAGTGTTATGTGGATCGTGATTGATTGAAGCCATTCTTTGATTGTTTGTAAAACAAAGTCTGTTTATAAAACTTTAAACATAAATAAACTATTACTCTGTTTTTCAATCTGACAAACAAACAAACGATATTAATAATTGTGAGCTGATCTGTTTATATTAAATTGATTGGTTATATCAAATTTAATTAACCAAGCTCTGATACCAATTGTTAGGATTTGAGTTTGATTTGTTTTGATTGTTTAACAAATGAAAGATGAAAGAAGTTGATCTATAAATGGAAAGTGCAGCGGAATAATAAACTATGAATCAAAACAAACAGAATAATTGTTTTCTAATCGAATGCTTTCATAAATCTAATGATCACACAAGATTATACAAGTACTCTCCCTCAGCCTGATTACTCTGTGATTGTTTGTCTAAGAGAATGTTTTGAGTGATGAATAGAATAGTACATGCACTGTTCTATTTATAGACAAACTAAACAACTGATGACCTATGGCTGACGTCACCTAAGATAGTGACATCTAACAAAATAATAACAACATAAAACATCTGATCTAAACAACAACTGTTACATTGGAAACCTCTGATATCTAAATAGCTGATATGTAAACCTCTGATAGCTTGTATCATCTGTTGGAGCCTAAGTGTTGTTGGCTCCAACAGACCTTGAGTCTTTAGTACTTTGGATCAACAGTTGTTTCTTCATCAGTCCTTTGTGATCAGCAGTTGTTCAGCAGATGTTATGGTACAACAGATGTTAGAGTCAACAGTCTTTTGGGAGAAGTAACTTGTAAATGCTGATTTTATTCTGGATCATAGATAGTATGTTTTGGCTTTTCAGATCATCTATTCTTCTCCAGATCAGCAGACCCAACAAATCCGAATCATCAATAAAATCATTAAACTCATTAGCCTCAACCACATAAAAAATAGAATTTCGTCTTTCATCCATATTTCTAACAGAATTAAAATCCCCCGCCACAATCCATCAACCACTCCCTTCACCAATTAACCCACTAATCTTCGTCCACAAAACACGTTTAGCCACTATATTCTGCGGAGCATATACATTTAACACATGAAAAGGACACCCACTCCCTTTAACCACGCCGGAAACAAGAAGCCAATTAGAATTTTTTACCACCCTTTCCATAACGAACACTTGAGGATCCAAAATCAACAAAAGACCACCCGATCTACCCGTAGAAGGAACCGAATCATAACTAATATCCCCAATCCCCCAAAAACGCCCAAGATTCACCGAATCCAAAGAACCGAATTGCATTTCCTGTAACATAATAAAACTAACCTCATTTTGAGTCCGAAGACGCCAAACCCAATCCACCTTGCCATGATTTCCTATACCACGGATATTCAATGAAATAAGATTCATTGATCCCCGGCTTGATACCCTTCATTACGCAACACCTCTTTAACATTCGGAGCAAAAACATCCAAGTTTTCCACCCCCAAAGCTTTACTTAAATCCACAGTTGCCTCCGCTTCTAAATCGATCAGTTGAAAAACATTATTCACACTAGTAGCCACCTCAGTCTTCGGTTCGGATGTACCACTGCTCGGATGTCCAGAAGCCCTTTTATTGAGATCCGGGGTCAAAAACACCTCATTCTCGGCTGCCTCAATATTATCACTGGATTCAGAACTATTAGCCATAATACCAATAATCTTGTCCAAGCGAAATATATCGTTGTTCTCCCTAGGCCTCTTCTTCGGACGATCAAGTGAACCGCTACCCTCGTTTTGATTTTTGAACAAGGACTTCCGTCGAAACTTCTTCTTACTAGTTGCACAACACGTATACATTCCAAAACCGTCTACCAAACGTTGATCTACATCATTCCTATTTGGACCCCCACGGGAGATCCCACCCCCAAAGTGCTCGCCATTTACCATCCTCTAATCATGACTAACCTCACCCTCCTCAAAATGAACATACTCATTACCATTCTCTTGCACACACTCATCCATGTTCTCCTCAACTAATCCCTCAGCCAAAACATCCTCTCCAAGCTTCTCAACACAATCAGGAATCCACTCTTCAACCTCTTCATCTACCCAAACATTGAATGTTTTTCCCCTCTAACTAATATCCACCCGATCCTCAATCCGTTTGCACACCTTAGTCAACACACCAATAAGAGCATACGAGAAGTTATTGACATCAGAAGACATGCTACCTGATTCAACCACCTTACCAAAACTACTACCAATCAAGTCGTAAACTTCATCTAACGCCAACTGTACTAGTACTCCATGCACTTGTAGCCATGCAATACGTTCCTCCACCACACCCACATAACCATCCCATCGATCAAGAGACTCGAACCACCCTGACCAACGAGAATTATCATTGTAAAACACAATCGCATCATCACTACACTGAAAAACAAATGCTACATAAAACCCTCCCAAGTACTTGATGTCCATCGAGCCACCTCCACTATTACGAATCAACACGTTCAACTCACAAAGAGTTTTGAAATCTGTCACCCTCCCAACCAAAGCAACCCCATTCCATTGTGGGAAACTCGCAACCACATCGTCCACTCGAATAACGTCCACTTTGTTCCTATTCAACACCGTGTCCAAAAACGAACGTCCCCGACTCGTCCCCGCATCATTAGAACCATTTGAAATCGGAATTTCACCCCCTATGTGTGTTCCCACCAAACTAGGGTTTGCATGGACCTTTTGATAACCCGCTGTCGTCTTCCGTTTTGGATCGCTGGCCTTCTTAGGTATTTTCTCACCATTTACAAACCGGGCGGCCGTTATAAACAAATTGTATGAACCAATCCATATGTCCGCTGTAACACCCCAAAACCATTCGTTCGCCTAACGACGCCCTTAGACGTGATTAGAAAAATATTAAAACGAGACTTAGAGAATAGAATATGGGTTATATTCTAATATGGAAATAACCTAGTTAATAATATTATGTTTATAAATGAATAAAAGGTGTTTGAAACTAGCTTATGAGTTAGTTTCTTTTTATATAGCAAAATGAACCGAGATTAAACTTGAGGGACTATAGTTGCCATCTAGCCAAACAAGAATTATGTAAATGGTAAATAAGTATAAACACACACACACAAGTGTGTGTGTGTCGACTTCAACATTAGGAGATTACATCTCCTTCACCACCCCAAACCATAACTTAATAATATGCTTGAATCCAAGCCAGATCAAGGGGGTTTTCAATGCATTAGCAAGAAAGGGATCATCTAAGGCCTAATGAACATCAAGGTACCTTTAATTCGTGTTGAATTTGATGTTAAACTCGTTTTTAATTTGGGTCAAAATCTAGGGTTTTGACAAAACGTGAATTTATGAGTTGTTAGAGGTTTCTCTAGCTTTAGGGAGCCTCAATTAGGTATAATTCGGGTATGAATCACATTCTACATGTGCATTTGATTTTGACCATATGATTATGTGAATATGTAAGATTTGGGGTTTAACTTCTAGGTTGAAACCCCACATGATTAGTAGTTTTGGGTGACTCTTAGGAGTTGACATAATGATCAAATTAGATGAAATGCCTAAATATCATGTTATGTTGATAATTAGATACGTGGGTATATTTTGGTTAAAGTTAGATTCTTGAAATCAAGTATTTTGGGTGGATGCACACCAAGTGTTTGATGAAATGCCTCAATAGTCTTGTTTGCAAATTGAGGTGGTAACTTGATTTGGGTAATCATGGAATTACCCGTATATAAAACGTGAAACACATGTTTAAAATATGAATCACACCATACATGAAAAGTTTAGCCAAATGATAATTGGGAAAACGAAATAATGGTGTGAATAAACTCATGAGATGTGTTAGTTATTGGATATGATGACTAACTTAACTAATCTTATGAGTATAGTGAAGGTTGATCTTGTCAAGCTAGGTGCAAGCTTGAATGGAATGGATCAAAGAACAAGACGGGTCAAGCGGATATGAGCCTAAAGTGCAAGTAAATGGGAATGAATACAAGTAAGTTTTACTTACACCAATATACTATAACATAGCTTAAATTGTTATAAACATTAGTTTTAAATCTTGAGTGTGAGATGAAGATAAACCCTAAGGGGTAGAATCTATTAAGTGGGTCGCCTTATGTGCACTCAATACAAAATGTGGTTTATGACCTTAATCGAGATAATGAGTTATGACCAAATGGAGAAATCCATCAAACGGGTCAACTAATAAAGATATGTGAGAAATGATGTTTTAATCCAATTAAATCAATTGAATGAAGTTGTTAAGCATGTTGTTAAATGGGTCAAGTTTGTGACACTTGAACCATATATAAAAACTTGGATAACTTAGTATTATGAACGACGTGTCTAAACGGATCAAATGGTGATATCCTCACCATGTGAGTCCAATACTTGATGCTTGTATTTCGAGCAATAAGATTCATGAGATTAAACGGATCAAATGGCAAGGTATTACCATTTGAGTTTCAAGGAATTAATGTGTATATTTAGAAAGCACGCAGGTAGATGCATTTGCGCATGCACGCTTGATGCTAAGAATCGTGGAGGATACGCACAAGGTATGAGAATGGGTCAACACCACCCGGTAAGTACGTAGTCGAATAAACGCCTTCGGGCGAAGCAATATAGGTGATAAAAGTACTCACATGAGGTGTGGGTGCCAATCAAGTAAGTTATTTTCATAGCTGTGTCAAATGCGCGCTAATGCGCTTAGAATTGACTAAACAAGTGAAAACTTGAGAAAGGATGAAACACTAAGTCCGGAAGGACTTAGAGGTTTTTAAACAAGTCATTGAGTCAAAAACATTGGATTTGAAACAAGAAGTTTCGCCACGAATGGCTAAATTGAAAGATTTGGTCATGAGGGGCATTTTGGGGATTTAAAGGATTAATAAAGGTTGATTCTAAGAATCTAAGTCGTAATGAAACAAATCGGACAAACGCTTTTGTTGATCAAGTGTCTAATGACTTGACAACTCAAACGGTATGCAATTTAAGTGGTCAAAAGTGCCTTGTTTGATTTAAGGCCTTAATGGGTCAAATTGGGTAAAAGTCGCCATAAACATTCAAAACTAAGAACCGGATCATGGCGACATAAACCGGACCATAATTTCAGTCAAACAAAGGTTTATTTAGTCGGCAAGTCATTACTTAGGCTTCGGGAATCATCAAATGCAGTTGCGATATGATTCCCATGCTTAAAAATCACCAAAAAACGATCAGAAGCTTTGCGCGGCCGCGCGCTTAAACCGACCGGCCGCGCGCTTTGACCTGCATGTCAGCACGATCTTTAAAATTCCATATAAAATCGTAGAAAATCGTTAGGAGGTGTTCTTTATATGCCTGGAAAGCGCTCGAAGCGTAGAACAATTCTCATTTTAAAGTCGAAGTCGGATTTTGGGTTTTAGATGGGGTAAAAGCGATCCGAACAGCTGCTGCGCAAAAGTCGCAGTAGTTTGTTCTCCTGAATAAGGGCCGTTTGGCCTGGTTCGTTCCGTTTCGACGTGTAACGACTCCCATACTAGTTTAATTGTATTATTGACAACCCACTAACCATTCTTTGGGTGGTGGTGCTAGGTAAACATTTGATGGACGTCCCGGAGCAAGGATCAAGTCACGAGAAGAACCGAACACGCCCGAACACTCATCAAGCTTCCGCAATAGAATTCAAGAGTCTCCCGTGAAATTGCGAAATCTCATCATATGTTGTAATAGTTAAAGTGTAGAAATCAAAAAGAATTTATCACGATAATTTAAGTTTTTCTTAAATATCTAAGTTTTAATCGGGAGTGGTTTAAGTAAGGTCAAAACCCGTATATTTTGGGCGTTGATCGCGTGATTACGGGTTAGGGTCTTACATCCGCCATGTCTTCCTCTAACTTTTTTACGTCGACAACCTGAGAAAAGGACACGAAAGCAAACCTTTTTCCCCATTTATCGAACTTCCGAGAGATATACGACCCTTCATAATTACCAAAACCTCCCAATACCTCCTTAAGATCCTAAGACGAACCTTTCGGGGGAGGATTTGACACAAAAAACTTCGTTATTACCTTGTTGATACCCTCGTCCTGATGATCGTTCCTCCTTCCTTTCCTACACTGAACTTGTTCCGGATCTAGCCGTCTTTGGTCGCCCGACATAGTCGGAGTAATTAGGGTTGTGTAGCTACCGACGGTCTCTCAATTGAAGAATGTCATTATATGGTTTGTTTAATTAAACTTTTTAAGAAATTGCCATGCATCGGTTATAGCTAGATATGGTCTCAATTCACAAATGCTCTAGGTTCCCATAAATGTAAGCTACAAAATAGTTATATATATATATATATATATATATATATATATATATATATATATATATATATATGAGAGAGGGGGAGGGGTGAGTGAGGGAGGTGTATGATTGCGATCTTAGGCGCTGGCTCTCAAGGGGTGAGGGGAGGACCCCTGGCCTGAGCCTAATTTTTAGGGGCACATTTTTTAAAAATTTTATTTTATTTTTATATAAAAAAATTTACAACCCATTTAAAATTAGTAGGTTCTGCACTAATATGTCATAAAATTTTGTTAGTTTACAGTAGGCGCATTATAATCCGAAGTCCAAAACTCAAACCTATTAAACTATTAGCCCACTTAAGCAACTTAACCACTAATCCATTAGTCAATACCCATGAAGGCTTAGCCCACTTAAGTAAAAAAATATATTTCCAGATTGCCGATGATAGCTATTAAGAACGAAATGCTGGATAATATAAAGTGTGAAGAGTTGTTCCATCAATTTGCTACCAAGAATGCTAGGAGAGCTTCACTAATCCTATGTTAGCTATTCGCTTATTACGGTATGTCATTAACTCACTGTAATACTATGTTTCTGTCATTTTGGTCATTGATATGTTTATTGATATACTTTAATGGTCGTTTAGAAAATACGTTTATGTTATTTATTTTGTTAAGGCCTAAGGTTCGGGGCACATTTTTCACAGTTCGGCCCGGACACCTGAATTTTCAAGACCGGCCTGACGATCTTGTCAACACTACTAAGAAAAGGACATCACTAATAGACATTTATCGACGGGAGCATTCCATCATTAATAACTAAATGGATGAGTTCATTGGTATAATTATTGAGAGAAGCCCTCAAATGATAATTCAGTACAAGAAAACTAAGCAATAGAGGCGAATTGTAGTGATTAACAGTTATACCCCAACGGATCCAAAAAGAAAAGAAAACTAGAAAAGGTATATTAACAAAACAGTCGGCAACCCTTAGGTATTTAGCAACGGAATCCGTTTCAAGAGTCAAATAGATATTTACCGTGTAGGTAATCTGTTACATATATAACAGGATACGATAATAAATAAGTTACGCACTTGGTCTTTTCAGTCATTTGCCGGTGTGGGTCCATTAGCAACGAGAATCATTATTCAATTGGTAAAACTACCAATAATTGTAGTTGAAAAACCCCATTAGACCAAGTGTAGTAGTGTGCCTAAAGGGCGTGAAAGGACATTTTAGCGCCGAGGTTCCCCTGGGCGCGAAAGCTCGTGAAAATGGGCTGACGTGAAAGATCTAGCGGGGTGAAGAAGAAGGAAGGACCAATGGGAGAGGTGCAATGGTAACTTTAACGGCTACTGTGAATTTTTTGTTTAATCAACTTTATATCTTTGTATAAACACACTCACACCACACTACAACATTTATAAAACACACACACCACACCACAACATTTTATAAAACACACACACCACACCCCCACATTTTATAAAAAAAAAATGAGTTCCCCCACATCCACATCATCCGTTGCGGATTATTATTACAAAGAGTTTTTAGCCGATACGGGTGAGTCAACCGACGAGGAGATCGAACAAGAGGTGTGTAGGATCAACACAAGAATTGAATATCGCGCGCGTATCGAATCGAGGCGGAATCAACGATCTGGTTAGTTGTTATAGGTGGGTGTTTAAGGATGAGATAATAATAATAATATGAGAGCACACACACAAAGGATTGCACTTGTATTGGGATGGGTAAAAATTTGGCAAAGGTTACATAATGATTAAGGCATGGGGTATTTATAGTAAGAGTCATACACCTTCCTTCTCATACATGTAGGGGGTACATGTATGACTCTCATACATGTGGGGGCACATGTATGAGAAAACTAAGGAGCTGTATGTAACATATAAATTCCTAAAATACCCCTAAGCCTACATAAACACTATAATGCAATCCTATAACTTCTAAAATGCTATACAATCATGCCTACGACTATTATGGACTGATCACTAGCTCGGACATACACAAAGTGCACTAACAAGGTGGTTACAAGTTCTTGTGTGCTCGCGATGAAGTATATGAAACATGTTAATAATCCTCTGCGTCGTATTTTGCCAAGAAAATATATGGAACACGACCCCGTAGAGGCAAACACTCGTTTGATAAAAGATTAATTTGATAAAGAGTCAACTTATCAGACCCAAAGGTTTTTAGGCGTCGTTTTCGAATGAGAAAATGTTTATTTCTACCCATTACCGGAAAATCTTTATCAGCTGAATATCCGGAGGATTCAAATTGATAATGGAATGGAATTCAAGAATCAGGCTATGGAGGCACTGTGTAATAAGAAGGGTATCCATCATGAGTTCACAACACCTTATACTCCACAGCAAATAGGGTTGTAGAAAGAAAGAACCGGACTCTTATAGAAGCAGCCATAACTATGCTCATAGATTCAAACCTACCTTTATTCTTCTGGAATGAGGCGGTTCACTGCGCGTGTTACATTCTGAATAGGATACTGACGGTAAAGAAGCATAATAACACTTCTTACGATTTGTTGAATCGTCAAAAACGGAATTTAGAGTTTCTGGGACCATTCGGGGCTCCTTGTATCATGATCCAACCACATGAAAAATTTGAAGCAAAGATAAAGGAAGGTTTCTTTGTTGGGTATAACACTCCTAATAAAAGAGTGTAGAAAAAAAGAACCAACCGTGATTAAAAATCAAGCGGGGAGTTCAAGACTCATCTTCATCAGACGAGGAGTTCGCAGAATCCCAGGAAACTCTATCTGATGTACAAGCCTTAAATGGTGAATCTGCCACTACAATTCCAATTGTTCCTTAAGGAAATAATCAAGCAGGTCCTTCTTCTTCTGTAGCACCAGGTATCAATCTGTGGATTGATTTCTTCGAATTTAATATGCAACCCGCTGGTGTTTCAACTTCAAATGCAGCTAAGACAAATCTATCTGAAGATCAAGAAAATCTCAATTAGCATTCGAATGATCCAGTGCCGGCACATCCGGAATCTCAGATTCACGATACTCATCATTTGCAAAATGTGATTGGTAATCCAGTTAGCTGAGTTATGACACGTGGTTACTCAGAAATGCTAGTTCAAGTGATAATGCAGGTACCCTGGCCTTATGCTCAGAGATAAGAAAAATCGATGTTCAAAACAATTGGTCCTTCGCTCTCTATGTATCTCAACAAGAACTAAGAACCGTGCAGGAGGCACTGAGGAAAGAACCGTGGATTGAAGCTATGCAAATAGAACTTTAGTTGTTCCAAAAGCTGGGAGTGTGGGACTTAGTTGACTTACCTCTTGGTGCAAAGAAAATTGGAACAAAGAGGGTCTTCAAATGCCAACAGGATGACCGCGGGGTAGTTATTAGAAACAAGGCTCGATTGGTTGTGCTTGGCTTTCGGTAAATAGAAGGAATTGATTACAATGAAGTATACGCTCCAATTGCACGTATTGAAGATATTCGGATGTTCTTAGCTTACGCTTTGTACAAACGATTCACGGTGTATCAAATGGACGTGAAAAGTGCTTTCCTTTATGGTATCGTGTAGGAAGAGGTGTATGTTGCATAGCCACCGGGGTTCGAGGATCTGTTTTATCGTGAAAAAGTTTACAAGTTGAATAAAGCATTGTACGGACTCCATCAGGCATCGCGTGAATGGTATCAAATGCTAAACAACTATCTAATATCCAACGGGTTCAAACGTGGACTTATGGATTGCACCTTATCTACCAAGGAAAAAGGTGGTGATCGTCTTCTGATACAGGTTTACGTTGATGTTACTATTTTTGGGTCTACTAAAGATGAACTGTGCAGGGAATTTGAAAAACTAATGCAGGAGAAATCAAGATAAGCTCGATAGGGGGAATGCAATACTTTCTTAGTCTGCAGGTAGGACAACAAGCCTCAGGGATCTTCATCCACCAGACGAAATACGTTGCTGACATCTTGAGTCGGTTCTAGATGGAAGATTCTACTCCTATAGCCACACTTATTCAAACCAATCACAGGATTGTTGTTGATGAGAAAGGACAAGTCGTTGATCCTTTCATCAATCGAGCAATGATTGACTCGTTGATGTATCTCACTGCCTATAGACCTGACATAATGTTTGAAACTTGCCTGCTCGCTCATTACCACTCAAGGCTGAAACAGTCCTACCTGATTGCTGTGAAGAGGATCTTACGTTATCTAAAGGGTTGTCAGACCAAAGGTCTATGGTACCCTAATGACGATAAGTTTGATCTCATCGCTTTTAGTGATGCTGACTATGGCGGATACAAAACCGATGCAAAATCCACAACGACTGGATGCCCATTTTTAGGAGAAAGATTAGTCTCGTGGCAAAGCAAGAAGCAAGCCTCATTGTCCTTATCAACTTGCGAGTCGGAATACGTAGCTGCGTCCATTTGCTGCTCCCGAGTTTTATGGATACAACAACAAATGAGAGACTATGGATTGAAATTTCTAAATACTCCCATCCAATGTGATAATGAATCTGCTATAACACTTGCTAAAGACTCAGTTAATCATTATAAGGCAAAACACATACTCGTTCGATGTTATTTCATACATGACTGCTATGAAAAGAAACTGATCGATGTAGTCAAAATCTACACTAATTACCAATGTGCCGATTTATACACTAAAGCTTTTGACAAACCTCGATTTGAGTTTTTGTTAATATTAAATAACATTAAAGAAAAGCGGGATTAAGAACCACGCCGGTGATCGTTTTTGTAAATATTTTACTTCAATATTTTGAAAAATCCAAAAAAATTGTCTTTTCATAACTTTTAAGATTTTTAGGGAAAGAAAATCAGAAAAATACAAACATCAGAAAAACCAAAAATCCAAAAACATTGAAAAATTCAAAATAAAAAAAACATGAGAAAAACAAAAAAATCGAGTTTTAATTAGGAATAAAGGGGACAATGATATCAATTTCATCAGTGGGCTATTTGAACCTCTTTTAAAATTTTAAAGAATTGAAAACCATAAGCAGCCTCTACAATGATGTGTCAGTAGGCTCAAAATCATTTTCAAGTTCGGCACGGTGATATAAACTAAATCGACTGTTAACTGTGTGGATTAATGTCTCGTTGGCATGTGGTCTTGGTACCAAAATGTCGATTGATAGAGTGCCAAAATCCGTGGTTTCTGGTCTTTAAGTTGTTAGTTCATCTGGGGTGAACTGGACGTCCCTCAGAATCATAGATTGGCACATGTGTCATACGTTAGGTTCGCAGCCGAACCGAGGCACCTCTATGACAATCAAAGAAAAAGAAAATAGAATAAATTCTCTAAAGGAGACGTCTAGGAATCCTAGAAAGAGCAAAAAGAATCGAAATGTCAAAATCCTAATTCTCATAGAGAATTTTATTCTGAGGTTACAAATCATATGCCTAAAGCATCGTACTGATAAATCGTTTAACGGTATCTGACTTGAACCATGGTCTGGATCTCACAGGTCTCTTTGTTGCATAGTTCATGCAGACCTAATCACCACTAAGTCCATTCCTGGTAAATACGGATGACATGAACTTATTCACCGGTTACAAGGAAGCTTTGTGCATGCCTTGATACGGGAATGTGTTGCGTGTACCGGGACCACCGTTTAATCAGTATTAATCATTATCTTAACGTATCTAAAGTGCCTAGCGATAAAATCTGATTTTAGGTTTAGGTGGACAACAATATTGGCACTTGTTGTAGGATGCTTATTTGTAATTGAAGCACAAACTGAATAAAAGGGAGTGTCTCAGTTAGTCCTTGCATTAATATAATTCCCTAACCGATGAAAATCGCAAAAATATGCATGTGAATAGTTTATCAATTTTTAGTAGTTTTGATTTCTGCAATTTATCATGAAAAATCAAAAAAAGGTTTTATTTTTCCCTTCGTTTTGGTTGCCGATGTTGGAATTCTAATCGTTGTAATCTCTATCTTTAAGAAACCAAAGCCAGAAAGTCAACTGGTTGAAAATTGAAAAATTGTCGGGTCAAAACTCTGAACTATCAAGTCTTAAGGAGAAAATTTGGAAAAGACAAATTTTTTAGTCTAAAAATGAATCATCTTCATAAACGAGGTGTAAAATACATGTTTTTAACTTGTCGAGGGTTAAAACTATAATTTTGAAAAGTTCAGTGGTATTTTTGGAAATTTCAGGGTGGAATACTATTGGCTGAGTCAATCGCCCCTCATAGGAGGCGACTGGCTATGCTAATCGTGTAAAGCAAAGCCAATCGTGTGTTGATAGACACGATTGAGCTTTGAAATGATGAAACCCAATCGCGTGTTGGGAGAGACGATTAGGAAGCCAATCGTGTGTAGAAGACACGACTAGCTAACCAAACGTGTTCCAAAGGATGTGACTGGCAAAGCCAATCGCATCTACAGGGCACACAAGTGGGTCTAGTATATAAGACCACAGTTAGACAATTGTCTCATTTTTCCCTAATCGTCTACGCAAGTCTCCTATTCTATCTCTCAAACACGATCACTAGACCTTGTTTTGCTCTTGGTTTTTCGACTTTGGAACCTTGTTTGGAACCATAAAGGTAGTCTATATCTAGATTTAGGGACCATAACAACATCATTTGATGGATCAAATTGAACGTTTCTTGACCAAACCCTAACAAATATTGAACTGACTAATAGACCCCTTAAACATGCTTGTTAACCGAAAATATTGCTAAGGTTTATAAATCAGTTGTTTTAAAACATAATACAATCAAAATCATCACCTACTTCGACCAAAATCAAAATGGGCATTTTTTTTAATTTGAACAGATGAGACACACGACTGGCTAACCCAGTTTTGTGTAATGTTCACATGACTAGCTACCCAGCCGTGTGTTTAGCCAGGAGATTGGCTTGCCAATCGTATGAATACTAGGCGACTGGCTATGCCAGTCGCCTGTTGCATGTCATTTTGGCCATTTTTGTTGATTTTGTCAGATTTTGTGTCGTTTGGTCATCTCTAATGATCTAGTGAATGTATAGTATCATGGACTGGCCTAGCTCTAGCACGAATATTGTTTATTCCTTCCTCGAACCAATCGAGAAGGAATAGAACGAGTGCTTTGTAGATATCCTTGAGTTCTTGCGCAGACCCAGGATAGCGTATGCAATCATGAAGCAGGACATCCCATATAGGGACATTTTGTCAGTTCTACCATCATGCAGTAATTGATTGCGAAGTGGTTCTATCTATCATCAGAAGCAAGATCAATGATCGAGAGGTGATTATGTCTAAGCAACTATTGCACGAAGAACTTCGCTTCAACGACTCTCCGACAGACCCTATCACTTTCGATTCAATCCTGGTTCGTGGATGCTTCTTAAGGATGAAATACAACAAGCCGGTGATGGAAAAGATGTTGCATAAGGCGAATGTGTGTGCAAACTTCAAGTATTTAATCCACGTTGTTTTACAAAGTTTGGGACCAAGAAGAACGACATTCGACGATATCAGAGATACTTTGGCATCGACAATTGTGGCTTTAGTCCTTATTAAGCCGTTTCACTTCTCAGGGATGATCATGTTAGGACAAAAAGGATCGGTGAAACCACTTTTGCAAACCTTAGTCTAATTCACTTTCTGTCAAAATACTCTAAGTATGGAACTGCTGAAGACAAGGAATCAAACTGCTGAAGAAGAGATTCAGAAGTACTGAAGAAGAAGTCATCAGAAGTTCTGAAGTTCAAACCAGACACTTCAACTGAAGAACTGCTGAAGACAAACTACTCATCAGTAGTTTGTCATTCATCAGTACTTAAAGAAGATCTTTTCCACCGCCCTTGTATATCAGTAGTTTAATACTTTAATATTTCTTTTTGCTTTATGTACAAGTTCCAAGACTGCAACTTGTTGCAACTTGTTTCTGAACTTGATTTTTGGCAAGGTTCATGTATTTGTAAAGTCTATAAATAGAAGGATTCATCCTTCTGTTTTAGACATTGATTTTAATACAAGAAATCCTTCAACACTTATTATTGTTATTTCCATTTCGTGTTTACTGAGAATCTGTCAAAGTATTTCATTCTCATTCAATACTTAGATTCTCAATAAACATTTCTCATTTATTAGTTCTTGATTCCAGGGGGAGTAATAACTCCTGTTGACAAAGTGTAGCTATAAACTTATAAACATTCCGCTGTGCTAACACTCACCAAGAACTTGCTAAACACTTAAGTGTCAACTAGCAAGTTCAAATAAAAGAGCAGCTTTATACTGATCCAACAATTGGTATCAGAGCACTGGTTTATCTGATCACATATCAATCTAACAAATTGAGAATCAGACACAGGCTCTTGTTGATATTCAATAAAGGATTATAAGCTCACTTTTTTCAACATCCATCACTTTAAGAGATATTTGACAAATCAATACTCTTTAAAATGGATCCTCATAATACTGGTTCTGCCACTAAACCTGCCATGCTTGTAAGAAATGAATATAACATATGGCAAAAGAGAATGGCACATACCTTGTCACAAACCAACACAGGTTGTTGGAGATCTGTGATATATGGTCCTCATAAACCAGTAAACATAAATCTTGAAACTAAGGAAGAGATTCCAAAAGAACCAAAAGACTATACTGATGATGATTTCCTAAAACTTGAGCTTGATGCAAAAGCTTTTTCTATGTTGGCAATGGCACTCCCAAATGAAATCTACTCTGGCCTATTACATTGTGATAGTGCCAAAGAGCTTTGGGACTGCCTAAAAGAACAGTTTGGAGGAACTGAAGAGGTGATTGCCAACACCAGAGAAATCTTGGCTCAACAGTATGAAACTTTTGCTCACATTAACGGGGAAACTTTAACTCAGCAATTTGAAAGATTTTCCTTATTAATATCTGAGCTAAAACTAAATGGTCAGACCTATACAACTGTATCTATGCTTCATAGATTTTTAAGGTCTTTACCTGATAAATGGGAAACATACTCAATAGTCTTAAGATCTTCACCAGATTTTAGCTCCCTCACTCTTACAAAACTTCATGGGAGATTACTTACTTTTGAGAGAGAAATTGATCAAAAGAAAAAGTTACAAAACTCTGGTAAAACTGCTGATGACTATCTACCTGGTAGTACAGCACTATTGGGACAAGACTCACCAACTTGTTCAAATAGTTTTGGATCTTTTGACCACATTGACATAACTGCTGGGATCTCATCTGAAAGATCATTCCCAGGTTATGACAATAATGACTTTGGTCAAACTGCTGATAACATGTGTTTTATCATGGATGACTTAAATAGTTTCAGCAGTGATGACCTTGAAGAAATGGATATTTTGCACCAACTGGCCATGTTAAGTTTAAAAACAAATAAATTTTACAAAAGGTCAGGAAGGAAGTTTCCAGGACTTAACAGTTCTACAAAAATTGGTTTTGACAAATCTAAACTTAGATGTCATAAGTGTCAAAAGTTGGGACACTTTGCTAGAGAATGTAGAAGCTCTGGCTTTAACCAATCTCAGTCTGGAAACAATTTTAACCCCAATTATAACAGGAATAATGGAACACAAGGGAGTGCACATTTTGTACAGGCACAAGCTCCACAACACCAATATGTGCCACAAGTACAATATGTACAGATGCCTGCTCAACAGATGCAGAGCCAACAATCAATCCCTCCCTTTCCAGCTGCTCAACAACCTCCACAGCAACAACAACCCTCTCAACAAAGTTTATTTACCTCAGGGTATGTTGACTGGAGCAGTCTTCCTTTTGACACCACAGAGTGCAATCCTGATGCAGACAACAAAATGTTTGACATCAACTGGGGAGAGCCTGACAATGGCAGAAAGAACTTTGCCTTGATGGCATTTGAGGGATGCTCCTCAAAATCTGCCTTGTCTCAGGTATCAAAAGAATCTTTGACAAAACTATGTTCAAATTCATGCAAAGAATCTTTTGCTCTCATAAGAGAGACAAATGTGCACTTACAAGGAAAAGCCAATGACTCTGAGAGAAAACTCACTCAGATAAAATGTGATTTAGAAAGAAAACTTTCTGCAAAAACAAAAGAAGTTTCTAAATTAACTAACTCTGCTATTGAAACCCAAGCACAAATTAAAATAATGATTAATGACCTAGGAAATGTTAGACAAGAGCTTGCTGACACCAAGGTCACATGTGAAAAATGGGTGGAATCTTGTAAGGGGTACCAACTATTGCTAAACAAACAAAGTGCTTCAAATGTTAGGTTTGGCATAGGGTACAATCACACTGAAACACCAACAGATTTCTCTCCCAAAACTACTGAAGATGGGAGAAAAATTGTTTCAGGTGAAACTTCTGAAGAGGAAGAATGCACATCTTTCCATGAAAACTTTCTAAAATCACACAAAGAAAGTTCTTCAGAAGTATTGATTAAATCTGACTTTAAGTCATCAGCAGTTTCAACTACATCAGGAGTTGAGAACCTGAAAACTACTGATGACCTAAAACCAATCAAAACTGTCAGAGATTTGTCTTTGAAAGAAAAGACAAAAGAATGTGAAATTTGTGGTCTGTTCAACCACAAAACAGAATTTTGCAGATATAGAAAGGGCATTCAGTTTAATAAGAAAAATCAACAACTGGTTGTGGGGGAACAAATCAAAAATGATTATGCAAAACCCTTTTCTCTCAAGAAACAACAACCAGCAAAAACCCTTTCTCAGAAAAAGACAAAATCTCAACAAAAGTCTTTTTCTCAAAATTCTCTTTCAGTAGTTAGACCTAAATCATCAGCAGTTTCACAAACTGCTGAGATTAAAGATCTTATGAACATGGTACAACTACTGATGACCAAAGTTGATGGTGGTCCTCAAAAGGATACCACCATTATGCTTAATGCAAAATCCATTGCCAAAAAGACATGGATTTCTAAACTTGGTCAAGAACAAACTGTAAATGTTCTCAAGAGCAAACCCAAAGCCAAACTGGCTTGGGTTCCTAAATCTAACTAATTTGCTATATTGTGCAGAGAGTTTCCAGAGGATTGAATAGCATTTGGTATGTAGACAGTGGAGGCTCAATGCACATGACAGGATGCAGATACCTGATAAACAATTTTATCAGTCAAAGAGACGGATCTGTGTCCTTTGGGAACAATGCTAAGGGATATGTGCTAGGACATGGCAATGTCTCCTCTGGAAAAATACAGTTTGACAAGGTCAATCTGGTTGAAAACCTTGAGTACAACTTGCTTAGTGTGTCACAGATGTGTGATAAAGGATATTCTTCCTTTTTCACAAAGACAGCATGCAAGATCATATCACCAGAAGGCCAGAAGTTGATAGAGAAGATCATTGAAGATCATACTTTGTTAATTGCCAAAAGATGTGGCAATGTCTATGCAGTGGACATTGAAAAAGACAAAAGTACTGAACAACACTGCCTGTTTCTTCTCAAGGGCATCAACTTCAGAAACTGATCTCTGGCACAGGAGACTTGGCCATGTGAACTTTAAAACCATAAATAAAGTCACAAAAATGGGCTTGGTCAGAGGTCTACCCTTAAAAGTATACCAGTGTCAAGAACACTGTGTATCCTGTTTAAAGGGTAAACAGCATAAGTCCTCCTATAAGTCTATTGAAGAATCAAAAACAACTGCATGTCTTCAACTACTCCATATGGACTTATTTGGGCCTGTAAAGATCACGAGCCCTGGTAAAAAGAAGTTCTTCTTATTATTTTCCAAGGATGAGGCTGCTGAAATCATCAAGTTCTTCATTCTACAAGTAGAGAAGCAATACTCTCTACCTGTCAAAACCATTAGAAGTGATAATGGGACAGAGTTCAGGAACAAAACTCTGAATGACTTCTGTTTGTCTAAAGGGATTATTAGACAATTCAGTGTTGCCAGAACTCCTGAACAAAATGGTGTGGTAGAAAGGAAGAACAGAACTTTAATAGAAGGAGCAAGAACAATGTTAGCTGATTCTGGCCTACCTTTATACTTCTGGGCAGAAGCAGTTAACACATCATGTTATGTTCAAAATAGAGTTCTTGTTGTCAAGAGAAATTCAAAGACTGCCTATGAAGTTCTTCATGGCATGAAGCCCCTTATCTCCTTTTTCAGGGCTTTTGGATGTCAATGTTTCATCTTGAACATCAAGGAATCTATTTCAAAGTTTGTTGCCAAAGTTGACTCAGGTTACTTTCTTGGTTATTCATCAACTAGAAAAGCCTACAAGGTTTTTAACTCAAAGACCAAGATAGTAGAAGAAACACTGAATGTCAAGTTCAATGAGTCAAAACACACTCTCATTCCGGCACATCCTGCTGAACTCTTTGATCTTGACAACTTTCATTTTGAACCTGAAAAGACTGTCACTTCATCCAAACCTACTTATTATGGTGATCAAAGGTTTGATGATGAGGATCCAGCACCATGGACTCCTCAAACAGTCATTAAGTCAACTTCAAAACCATCAGAAGTTTCACAAACTTCTGATTTAACAAATACTGAAGGCCAAACTCAAACATCTGCTTCAGCACCTGCAACTACTGAAGACACTGAAACTGCTGAACAAGATATAATAGACCTCATTAGTTTGTTTGAAGAACATGAGCCACCAACACCTGTCAGTGGTTTACAACAACTGATCGAACACAAAGATCATCCACTTGATCAAATCATGGGTGATATTGCATCAGGTGTTCTTACAAGAAACCAGCTTTCCAACATTTGTCTATTCTCAGCATTTATTTCACAGTTGGAACCAAAGAAGTACCAGGAAGCCCTCAAAGACAACAATTGGGTGCAGGCAATGCAAGATGAATTGCTTCAATTCAACAAGCAACAGGTATGGGAAATCTGTCCCTTACCACCAAACAAGCAACTAATTGGCACAAGATGGGTTTTCAGGAACAAACAAGATGAAGCTGGTATGATAATAAAGAACAAGGCTAGACTGGTAGTACAAGGTTACTCTCAAGAAGAAGGCATTGACTATGATGAAACCTTTGCTCCAGTTGCAAGGCTTTAAGCCATCAGGTTATTTCTGGCCTATGCCATTTCCAACAAAATAAAAGTTTATCAAATGGATGTCAAGAGTGCATTTTTGTATGGAAAGATAAAAGAGGAAGTGTATGTTTGTCAGCCACCTGGGTTTGAGGATCCTTCTCATCCTGAGTGGGTGTACAAACTAGACAAAGCTCTTTATGGGCTCAAACAGGCTCCAAGAGCCTGGTATGATACACTTTCAACCTTTTTACTCAAAAATAACTTCACAAGAGGTGCCATTGATAAAACACTTTTCATAAAACATGTTGGAAATCATATCTTACTTGTTCAAATATATGTTGATGATATCATTTTTGGTTCAACAAACACAAAATTGTGTGATGAATTTAAGAAACTCATGCAATCAAAATTTGAGATGAGTACAATGGGGGAACTGCAGTACTTTTTGGGACTGCAGATTAAACAACAAACAAATGGAACTTTTATACATCAATCAAAATATGTTAAAGAATTATTAAACAAATTTTCTTTACAAGACTGTAAATCATGTTCCACCCCCATGACACCAACCACACAAGTTGAACCAGATGATCAAGGAAAACAGGTTGATCAAACCATGTACAGATGTATGATAGGTTCCCTTTTATATCTAACTGCTTCTAGACCAGATATTATGTTTTCAACATGTGTCTGTGCTAGATATCAATCAGCTCCTAGGGAATCACACCTTATTGCAGTCAAAAGAATTTTCAGATATCTGAAAGGAACTCCCACACTTGGAATTTGGTATCCTGCTTCAAGCAATACCAAGTTATCAGCTTTTTCAGATAGTGACTATGCAGGGTGTAAAATGTCAAGAAAATCAACATCTGGTGGTTGTCAATTCTTGGGAAACTGTCTAGTGTCCTGGCAATCAAAGAAGCAAACATCTGTTGCAACTTCAACTGCTGAAGCTGAATACATTGCAGCTGCAAGTTGTACATCACAGATACAATGGCTCCAATATCAACTTCTTGATTATGGAATCAAAGAGACCAAGACACCATTGCTTGTAGACAGCAAATCTGCCATTAGCATCATTCAAAATCCTGTTCAGTTTTCAAAAACTAAACACATTGAGATCAGGTATCATTTCATAAGAGATTGCTATGAAAAAGGCAAGATTGAAGTGAAACATGTAGCAACAGCTAATCAAATAGCTGACATTTTCACTAAACCCCTTGACACATCAACATTTCAGAAGTTAGTATCCATGCTAGGGATGCTAAATTTGTAAGTGTTTCTATTTATTTTTCTGCACATTTTTTTTGTTTTTCACTTACATCTGTTTTCAAAACACTTGAAAAACTTCTGAAAAGAGAGAAACTACTGATGAACAAAACATCAGTATGGGGAAAATTTCTGAAAAGTGAATAACTTCTGATAAAATAAACTTCAGAAGTTATGAATAAAAGTATTTATAAGGTATTTCTCATCAGCTGTTAAAACTACTGAAGAGGAAATGTGAACTACTGATGAAGATAATCCTTCATCAGCAGTTTAGTCAAAAAGGGCAAATCTGACTTTTCCCATCATCAGAAGTTTGACCTAGTCGGTTTAAAACTTCTGATAAAGAGATTTTTAACCTAGGCGGTTTAAAAACTTCTAATAAAGAAGATCCAAGCGGTTAAAAACTTCTGATAAATATCTTTTTTCAACACTTATCCTTTCAAACACAAAAATTCCCTCCTTCTCTCTCAAGAAAGCTCTCAAACCCCTGAACCTGCAACACAAAATCACTGTTCGATTCATCAACACACACAAACCACATGGCTTTAGTTCTCAAACAGGGACACAATCTCAGAGCCTACTTAGAAAAACAAGAAGGCTGGTCCCAATACGATGAGATCATTGATCTCGTCGTCAAATCCCAATATTTCACCGCTCTCACCATAGACCCACCAATTCATCCTGAAACTCTAAATGAGTTCTGGGCTAATGCTGAGACAGTGATGGTGGATGATGAAGTTATCTCCCTCAACTCAACAATTAGAGGAAGACAAATGGCCATAACAGAGGCCATACTCTCAAACAGACTGGGGTTGAATGATGTGAATGCCCCTGAGAAGTTTGACAACTCTGCTATCCACCTAACCATGACTGAGTGTGGTTATCAAGGTACTCTCTCACAAGCTACAATCTTTAAAAAGTATTTTGAACCAAAATATAAGCTTTTGTTTCATTATATTATTATGTGCTTGAGTCCTAAAACTGGGTCTTATGACCAGATGCCCTCAACCTTTCAACCAATATTTCATTCCATTGTGAATGAAACAAATTTCAGGGCATCAAAACTTTTCTTTAATGAGTTGGTGTTACATCACAATAACACTAAGAAAAAGTTTTTGTTATATCCAAGGTTCATTATGCAGTGCATAATATCTGAACTAGGTAATGAGGTGCTTGTGGGTAAAATTGAAATTTTAAAACCCTTAACCTCACAAGCATACTCAAGGCACAACAAACAGGCTGCCTGGCCAGAAGATGACCAAGGGGAACAAGCACCAGTCCCCATGGAACCCTCATCTTCCAAACCTACTCCACCAAAGGCCAAGAAACCCAAGATAACAAAACAAAACCCACCAAACCTAAAGGAAAAGCTGTTCAGGAGGTTGAGATGCCTGAACAGACTACTGTGCAATCTGCACTTCTTAAAGATGTGACTGAAACATCCTCTCAGTCTCATCCATCTCAACCCCCACCAAGAGCACCAATAACTATCCTTTTCAAAAGAAAAAGACTTAGAAAAACTATTCCAATAGATTCTTCTTTTGAAACTGCTGAACCCACTGCCCAAACTACTAAACCAGCACCCCAAATTTCTGAACCAGACATAGAAATAGCCAAACTTCTCTCCGGGCTAAAAGAGAAAGTCCCATCAACACATGTCAGTCCCCATCAAACACATCAAACAGGGGACATAGACTCAGACAGTGACATGGATGTGGACACTCATAGCCCCAACCAAAGAGATGAGGATGAACCAGGGTCTCTAAGCCCAAACTTAGAAACCTTTGGTACTTTTGAGGCTGCTACTACTCATTTACCACCCAGTGGTGGACCTGAGGACAGAAGTAAAACAGCTAAGACCTCAACTGTGGCAACTACTGATGAAGGCTTAATGCCTGAGGTAGGAAATCCTCTGTACCAAGAACAAGAGGTACATGAGACAACTGAGTTGGGCTCAGCTCATGATGTAACTGATACAGTCCTCATTGAGGATGTAATCAGGGATTCAGATGATTCCATTAATTTGGATGATGTTTCAACACTCAAAACTACTGAATTGACGGCTATAAGTGAAGGTCCTGCACCTGGTGTCTCTAAGCTCAAGAAGCTAGTCACACCATCTCAGGTTAAAGCCCACTCAATCCATGATTCCCCTAGAGTGGCATCTCCTGTACAACAAGGAGATCAACCAAAAACACACCCCTCACTACAAATGCCTACCCAATTCCCTGGGCAACCTAGCATAGACCTGAACCAACTATGCAGCCCAGATGGTCCCTTGTATCACTTGATGAACACCCTCATCAAAAATCACATCCAAACATACACAGCTGACTTGGAGCTGTCCATGAAGAATCAATTTGGAGTGATACAGACGAAGATGAATGATCTGTCCAACAAGATTGATCACAACAGCAAACAGATTGCTCATCTTCAAGGTCATTTCTCCCAAGCTTCAACTTCCAAAGGTGATAAAGCCAAAAAGCGGGAGAAAATCAAGGTACCTATGGATACACTTGAAGCCAGAAGAAAGGCAAGAGTGGCTATCCTAGCTAGAGATCAACAAGATCAGGCCAGAAAAGAGAAACTGGCACAACAGTTTGGTGTCTCTATTCAAGAAATAGAAGATGCTGAAAAGGCTGATGAAACCCAAGGGCATAATGAAGAAACCTCTGATGGCCAAAGTTCTAATGAAGAATCAGAAAGTACTGAAGACAATCCTTCAGTAGTTGACAAACCTTCAGTAGTTGTCAACCCATCAGATGTTAACACTTCCAAAACTCAAACTGCTGACCCTTCCAGAACAACTGCTCCTATTCAACCAACATCTGCTCCTATCAGGCCTACTACAACAGTTACAACAATGACTGTGCTAAACCCTTCTCCAATCTCTCAATCAGCTGAATTACTAGAGAAGAGTTTAGTTGCAGCCCAAAAGAAGGCCAGAGAAGATCTGATCTGGAAAAATCTGGAAGAAAGGGATGACTTAGACCTGAGCCATGAAGAAAAACTTCAGGCTTATGAAGCTGAACTACAAAGGCAGGCTAGCCTTGATGAGATTGCTGTACAAGACAAAAGACATCAACTGATGTCTTACATTATGAAGAACAGCAAAGTCAAAGCCCCTACATTGAAGAGACTCTCTGTGGAAGAGCTGACAAGAAGAGCTCAACTGATTGCAGATAAACTTGCAACAGGTAAAGACACAAAGGCCAAGAGAGCTCAGATGATAGAAGAACTGGTAGCCAATGGCTATGGTTCAAAAGCCTCAGTGTCCAAGTGGAAAGAAGAAAGATTGGTGGACACATACAGAAAATACAAGGCTGCAAGGGCTGCTAATCCAGAGAAGTTTCAAACTGCTGAAGCTTCAACTTCAGTAGTTAGAACTTCTGGTGTTCAAAGAAGACCAGCTACCCAAAGAAAGAAGACAGAGGAAAAAGTAAAGACTGATTTCAGAATGGTACTACTAGAAGGTAGTACAGTAGTACATTCTGATTTTGACATAGAAGAGAAGCCTCTGCTCACACAATTCAGGGATCCTTCCACCTTTGCATATCAAATCTAGAGGACCATCACAGACAAACTGCATACTAAGGTAACAACTGAACATCATTTGCCAACATTTCAGATACCTAATGTGATGGAACAACAGCAAGGAGGTGAATCCCACCTGAGAGTCACTGAAGTTGAAAACATTCAACACTCAGGAGAAACCCAGGGTACCACCATGGTTCCCTACACTGCAGACTTTGACAAGTCTAAAGTACCAGTCATCAGATGGTCCTTTACTGATAATAACTCAGTACTTGTGACAAGAAGAGATCAAACAAGCAGGGAATATAGGTCGATGAAAGAACTGAAGAAACTATCAACCAAAGACCTGCTTACAATCCAACACTTGGAACCAAGACAAGGGTCTCTTACTGATGATCAACTCAACCAGCTCAAGAATTCCATGTTCAAAGGAATATGGAAAATTGTGAAGGACAGAAAGGAACAATAAGGAATTAGTAAGGTTTTGGCTTCATCAATCCAGGGGGAGATTGTTAGGACAAAAAGGATTGGTGAAACCACTTTTGCAAACCTTAGTCTAATTCACTTTCTGTCAAAATACTCTAAGTATGGAACTGCTGAAGACAAGGAATCAAACTGCTGAAGAAGAGATTCAGAAGTACTGAAGAAGAAGTCATCAGAAGTTCTGAAGTTCAAACCAGACACTTCAACTGAAGAACTGCTGAAGACAAACTACTCATCAGTAGTTTGTCATTCATCAGTACTTAAAGAAGATCTTTTCCACCGCCCTTGTATATCAGTAGTTTAATACTTTAATATTTCTTTTTTGCTTTATGTACAAGTTCCAAGACTGCAACTTGTTGCAACTTGTTTCTGAACTTGCTTTTTGGCAAGGTTCATGTATTTGAAAAGTCTATAAATAGAAGGATTCATCCTTCTGTTTTAGACATTGATTTTAATACAAGAAATCCTTCAACACTTATTATTGTTATTTCCATTTCGTGTTTACTGAGAATCTGTCAAAGTATTTCATTCTCATTCAATACTTAGATTCTCAATAAACACTTCTCATTTATTAGTTCTTGATTCCAGGGGGAGTAATAACTCCTATTGACAAAGTGTAGCTATAAACTTATAAACATTCCGCTGTGCTAACACTCACCAAGAACTTGCTAAACACTTAAGTGTCAACTAGCAAGTTCAAATAAAAGAGCAGCTTTATACTGATCCAACAGATCATGCACCACTTGAAGATGATGATTACAAAGAGGACAAATGAGAAGCCTTATCAGACGTATCCGAGATTCCTTCAAATGTTAATTGACTGTCAGCTGCCAGACTTACCAAAGAATGAAATGGAAAGCTTCAGGCTAGATCATATGGATGAAGTTTTGATGGAACGGATTCTCACTTTCAGAGGTCAATCGAAACCTAATTGGCCAAAGACTAGAAGGTTGTTCGGCCATCTGAGCAATCAGGAGTATGTAGCTTCCACAGGAAACAAGTGGAGACACGAGAACAGTTATTCAGAAAAGGATGTGCATGTTATGAGACGAACATTCAGAGATGGGGATGCTATCGGTCAAGAAAACACAGAATTAGGATCCAATGAGCCTGGTAGTGCTTCTGCCACTCATGACGACTTATTAGACACAAATATTCTGGGATCCCCAATTACACAAGGAAATGTTGGTGAACCAAGCTCGTCTAGAGCTAATAAAGGTAAAGCCAAAGTCACAGAAGCAGAAAATGAAGATGCAAATGTAAATGTGGAAGATGTTTCAGAGGAGTCAGACTCAGATGATGATACCCCTAAGACTAGGGCGTGTAAAGTAGCAAAAAAAAAGGCTGACTTGTTGGAGAAGAGGCGACTAAGTGCTGATCCAGACTTCACTATACATGAAGATGCTCATATTGCAGACTTAGATGATGAACTGGATACACCTCCATCAACTCAAGCCAAGGCAAAGAAAGGAGGTCGACTGAAGAGAAAGGCTCAGTCTTCTAGTGCAAAGTCAAAGAAGAAATCTAAGTTTGGTCGACTCTCTGATGCTGTTACTGCTTTATCGCCCAGCAAAACGACTTCTTCAACAACAGCAGTAGTAACTACAACTTCAACAAGAGCAGATGTGACTGCTAGTGTTACCTAGCAATGCCTACGCCAATAATCTTCACTGAGTCTATCTTAGTTATTGGCGTAGCGACCTCGACGATGCCCTCTCAAGCCTTGACTTCGGGTTCTGTGAGTGATATTCTCAAGAACCTTCGCGCTAAACTGAATCCATCTGCCTCAGCTTCTCTGTCAACTTCAAAATCCACTCCTGTAGCCTCAAGTGATTAATTTCAGCGCCAAATAAATGAAGTGGTCGCATTTATACATGCACAAGCGTGTGAGAATGCCGAATTGAGAAGCAAGATGGTAACGATAGAAGACAATGATAAGCAGATGCTTGAAGTGTTGGCGGAGACGATCATAATTAACAAAGAACTACAGGCATCCAACTGGGAACTTCAACTATCAAAATAACAACTTGCCTAATCAAATCAAGAAACTATGATAAGATTGATGAATGTTGAGTCACGAAATCAACAGTTGCACCTTGCCAATGTCAACAATGAGAAAAGGCTTGAACAGTACAAGTCAGAAAATCAACGACTCAAGGAGCGTATATACAAACTGTTTAAAGATCGTCCTAAAATTGAAGGAACACATGAGTCGGGTGATGAAGAAGATGATGAGGACAATGAGGAAGAAGAAGATGAAGATGAAGGGGATGAGGAAGAGGATGATGATGACAATGATGATGATGGTGAAAATGATGGTGTTAATGGTGCTGGTGATGCTGGTGCGGGTTCCTCTTCCCAAACTGAAGCAAAGAAAGCTGCAGTGAAGGAACATCGTACTAAGAGTGAACACGATGATCAAGGCGATGATTCTAAAAGCAGTTCGTCTGCTCAAGGGAAGCCTAGTGCTGAAGCTACTTAGGGATTAAGAGAGTTTGTGCTTGATGATTCACCAATTCTGAGGAATGATCCTAGGATATGCAGGAAGATCAGAGTATTTGACCCAATTTGGTTAATGAACTGTTCAAAAAGGACATTGAAATGCTATACTACAGTCATATTCACTATGAAGAGGCTGATAAGAATCAAGCTTGGCAATGTCAGGGGTTTGTTCGCTATTGTCATGGCATGAAGATTCATTTTGGTTGAGATCGGTCCAACTTTAGCAGACTTAATGTTTGAAGACTATGTGTTGCTGGTTTGTTTTTGAAGTTGTGAAGATTTTGAAAATGGTTTTTGTTTTTGTCTAACTAGGTCCAAGGGAGACTCTGTAAATGCACCTTCGGGGTATCCCTAGCTAGGTCTCTAGTCTAGTACATGTTTTGGTATGATTATAGTAAGTTTCTGTAGCATTTGATGGTGTAAATGTATTTAACAGTTTAACATGTGTAAGTGTTAGGGGTATGAAGTTCACACGCCTGGACACCATTAGGCGTAAGGGGCCATACACCTGGAACAGTCCAGGCCTATGGAGGTTGCCTATAAATAGGAACATTGGCTTCTCTATTTTGTAACTTTTGCACTTAAAGAAAAACACGTCGAATTGTTTCCCGTTTATTGTGTGAACTTATGTTTATTGATTTTATCATGTCTTTGAGTTTTACACGACTAACAACACCTAGATCCGTTGATTTCCGCCTTCGGCTCTAGTATACACGAGTGATTAAATTCTTGTTCATCGAGATAACGATCCTTACATGATTGATTTGGTCCATCACAGGCTACCCAAGGCAGTGTTCGTGAGCATCATGGCCATCACACCAGGCTATCACAAACCGCTCCGTGTGGCCTAATAAACAAATAGTTTCTCTACAACAATTGAACTACAATAATAAAATATACGCTACTTGTAAACATGTTATCATGTAGGTTTTTTATTCATTTCATTTCATACTCCGTATGCCGATACTTATTTATATTTTCACCACGTAGATTTTTTCATTCAGTTCATATAGTTCGTATGCCGATACATATTTATATGTTATCTGTGCGAAAAGCTCTATTTTTAAACATCTAAATTATCTTATAATAGAATCATGTACTTTATACTTTATGCACTCGTGTTATAGCACTCGTGTTATAGTTCTAGAAGATAAAAAAGAAAGCTTATTTGTTTCTTCGAACTATGTGTTGTCGATAATATTGTTATTAGAGGTGGTAAATGGATTATAAAGTAAGAATAATAATTGGGTTCTGGTAGTAAACCAATGATGTGCAGTCAATCAAGGAGACATTTTGCCTATTTATCAACTTCAAAAGGTTAAGAGAAGGTTACATTAAGTGAACCTACTTAGTAGCCCCTTTAATACAAACATGTGGGGACCACTTCTATGTTTTTTATTTAATTTTTTTTTTTTACAACCAACTAAAGTATTGCCGGGTATTTCGTACGCGGCACTCATTGGCTAAAGGTAGCCCACAAGACGTATGTTGTAGCGGCCCAATCCGCACGCACGGAGCCCTCTAGCCCACCCGTCTCCTGTTCCAGGGAAAACTCGGCCCGCATACCTGCCTGAAGGCACGACGGCAACGAACCGGTAAAACCTGGAGGGATCAGGAGTCGAACTCATTACCACAAGAATCAAGTGTCTCTCCCTCACTTCCCGGTACCACTCCACCAAATTCTTTCACTTTCCATCCGAATACACTCATATTTCGTAAATTACCAGTAAAATAGTTAAGTTAAACTGATTAATTATAAATCATATAACAATTTTTCGGATTTTTTTGGTTGGAAATAAAAATGGTTTTTTGCTAACTTTAAACATAAATATAAATAAATATATCTATAGATACAAATATTTTATAAGTTTGTGTTATACTATGTGTTGGATTGATAATGTTAGATAATATAGTTTGCATTCTCTTATATAGTATAGGTACCTAATTGTAACTTTTGTATCTATATATATGTGTCCATGTAACCTTCTCAATCATCAAAAATTAAAGATCATTCACGTAACATACCAAGTTGTGTCCCAAACATAACCCAAATGAATGAGATATCATTTCTCAAAGTTGTATGTTAAGAACATCAAAAGCTTTAAATATATTGAAGAGAAATAGATGGAACATGTTACACCTAGGAAGTGGGAAGAAACATGGAATTGTCTATACGGAGGAGCGCTCATTGTATATTGTTTTATGTAAGGCAAACACTAGCAGAGACCATAAGAATGTGAAGCACCCCAAATCGCACATGCGTCTTCGTGCACGCGAGGAGACCAATTTGATGCCTTAGTTAAACAAATTATGATTCACACAAATTAAATATGAATTTAGGTTCTATACGTGTGAAAATAAATTTAACATCAAAATTACATACACGGAACTAAAAAGACGACAACCCATTATGTTCCACGAACACTCTACTTGTTCCACTACTTTCTTTCACCTACTTCATCTCTTATTCAATAAGACTAAAACACCATCAACCTGATTATATCTTGGGAACGCAAGCCATCTTCAACAAATTATTCCTACTGCTTCCGCTATTGTAGTATTAGAGAGAAGTAAGTTCTCTTAGAGAGACTCGAAATCTATTTTAAGAAACCCGTGTTAAACACGATTCCTAAGCCACAGCTGTCAATGATTTTGATTGTTCATCATTGAAGTCAAGGACAAAATTCAAGACACGACCCGTTCAAGATTTTGGTTTGAACCTGTTAACATTTATTTCATTTTTGTGACCTATTTTGTATACAATATGTACTATGCTAGTAAATATACATGTGCTACGCGGTGAGGTTTCGTTCGGTATCGGCTAGCTTTGATTTGAAATATAATATGCACACATTAGAACTCGAGTCATTCACATTGTGTTAATGCTAATAAAATTATGGGATTCATAATATTTTTATTTGTATGTACCTAAATATGTTAATCTTGTAATGATTTTTTTTAGCGTCCAACAAAAGCCCGGTCATTCGGGTAAACCGAATAGAAAAAGACCACCCACGCCCGCAAACGTAGACGACACTAGTGACCCGGCCCGCTATCATTCCAGAGGAAACTCACCACCTAAGGGCCCACTGTGATAAAACCTCTAATTTAACCTACAATAAATTTGCTCTAAGTGAGACTCCAACCCATAACCTCCGCATTGAAATGCCATGATGTTGCCACTCCACCAAATGATGATTGGCTAATCTTGTCATGATTAATATGGTCAACGAATGGGGTTTGAAAAAAAAAAAAAAAAAAACATTCAAGCAGATCTCCCCAAGTGGCCCAATCAGAAACAACCATTGTACACCAATCTTGCAATTGTAGTCCATATAATTATTATATATAAGGGAGGATGAGGTGCTTATCGTGAAGCATCCGTGGAGCACTTGTAACGAACCAATTGCAGCCCGTTAACTAGACCACCACTAGTAAACCTTTCCCACCGACAGCAGCACCCGTGAAACATTCGTGGAGCACGTGGTTTCTCTCTCTCTCTCCTATGCATCTCTCTCTCTCTCCTCTACACCCGTGAGATAGACCACGAAAACTCTCCACGGGACTACCAAAATCTCACTACCCGTAACCAGAGCGGTGACGGTGATGGATCGAATGATGATGAAGACGATATGGAGGGGATTGTAATAATATTATTGAATATGGGCCGGTTTATAGTGGAAGGTTTGGAGGTGGTGGTTGGGTGAAGATGGTGGTGCTAGATGATTGGTGGTGGTAGTTGGGAGAAGATGGTGGTGGTAGATGGGTTGTGTCTGAGATGAGATAGAGATAGAAGGAGGGGAAATAATTTATAATATCTTTTATTTTTATTTTTTTAAAGAGGGGTAATTTGGTAATTTTACATAAGCTTAACTGAAAAACTTAACCTCCATCCAAGTCAGGGACCATTGATGAAACAAAATACAAACCACAGATCCCATACGTGTAATTTCGAAAGGCTGAGGAGCAGAGTTTAAATTTGGGCAAACCACAGGGACCATCCGTGCACTTTACTCTTCTTTTTACCGATTTATGGTCTTATTTTATAACATGGTTGAAACATAGAGTAATTATAATGTAATTGTGGATTGTGATTCGACCTTATTAATACGTTTGGATAATTAGATAGATTAGTTGAATTTATAATTGACATTGTATTTATAAATCTATAATTGTTTTAAAGAGGTAATCGAAATGTTCGATTATAGTCTTGATATTGTCGAAAATTCTATAGATGAGGTTTTTTTTTTTTTTTTTTTTTTTTTTGAAGGCAAGCAAACTTTTTATTAACCAAACCCAAGTATTTACATGAATATCCCATAGCAAGATGCTAAGAAGATATACAAAAACAGTACAGCCAAGCCTATCGAAATGTTACCATCCAAACCTAACAGAACATTACACAGTGAGATAAAAAACAATCCACTTTTTCCAATCCTTTGAAACATGCTTTGCTTTATTAGTTACCCAATTGTAGGAGAGCGACTTGATTTCGCCTAAGCATTGATCCAAACTCGGTCGTTTCCCTGCGAATATTTTCCCGTTCCTTGTCGTCCAGATCGCCCAAATCGTTGTTAGGATAAATAATTGCCTTGATAATCTTCTTCTTAGTGCTTCCAATCCCGTTGATTTTATGCGCATTTAGAATATCCCTGAAGTCGAATATAATGAACGGCGGAATTCGACACCAATCACAAATTTTGTTCCAGATGTGTGTTGCGAAATAGCATGAGGTAAATAGGTGTTCTGCATTTTCGGACTGATCATTACATAAGGTGCATAAGGAAGATGTGTTGATGATTCTCCTTCGTAGCAGCCCCTCAAGAGTAGGAATGCGTTCTTGCTCACTTCTCCATGCTAATAAATTGACCTTTTTCGGCACCAAATTACACCATTCAAAAGGGTAAAATGGCACGGCAGCAGCAGTAAGCAGTCTTCGGCAGGAGGCGATGGAGAAAGTTCCAGATTGATCAGCTTTCCAGCTCCAAGCGTCTGAGTTGGTTGATAGGTTGCAGCTCCGGAGCAAGTTTGTGCAGTCCAGAAGTTCATGCCTCTCTTGTTCCTGCAATGGCTCACGTTTCCAAACCCAACCCAATACCCAAGAGTTCCCCAGCTGAGAAAAATGGGCTGCAACATTGCAACCCTTATTTGACTCTAAAATAAATAGATTCGGAAATGTGTACCTGAGTGGTTGTTCGCCAATCCAGCAATCAAGCCAGAACCGAGTCCCCGAACCATTTCCTAGCACTCCTTTAAACAAACTTTCAACCTGAATATTTGCGTCATCAAAATCCTTTCCGACCTTTACGATTGCGTTCCAAACCCCGGATATGGTTGATTTGATATGTAAAAACGACCAAGCATGTTCATTATGATGGATGGAATCAATGACTCTTCTCCAAAGGCTTCTTGGTTCCAATTTATAGCGCCACCACCATCGAAGTAGTAAGCTCATGTTCATGTGTTTTAAGGATCCCAAACCAATCCCGCCTTTATCTTTCGGGTTTATTACTCTCTCCCAAGCCACCCAAGCCGTTTTGCTTTTTTCATCATTTCCGCCCCAAAAGAAGCGTCTTCTAAGTTTTTCCAATTGTTCTAGAATTCCACTAGGTGCACGGAAAAGTGATAAGTTATACAAAGGAAGGCTATCAAGCACGACTTTGAGTAAAACTACACGTCCGCCTATTGATAAGGTTTTCGCCTTCCATTTGGACAATCTCCCGTTACACACTTCGAGTACATCTTTCCAATGCCTAGCTTGATTCATATTTGCCCCTACTTGTACTCCTAAGTACGTACACGGTAGGGAGCCGTGATTAATACGTAGTGTATCGGATACTTCAAGTACGGCCTCATTACTTCAAGTACGGCCTCTATAGATGAGTTAACTCTCCTTATACAACAACAACCACCACCAAGTCCATTAAATCCCACAAAATAGCAAAGTTATTGGTAGAGTCTGAGGAGGATGGAATTTGAGAAACCTTACCTCTACCATAGACGGTAGAGAGGCTGCTTCTAGAAAGACTATCGGCTCACAAACACACACTCAATCCCCAAAAAGGTACACACACTCCCACTCACACACAGTTACCCATAACAATATAAATGGTGAAATAATGAGTGTGACAAGAATAGACAAGTACACCATCACAAACAACCTATAAATAAACAAACGTACAAGAAGACAAAATATGTAAACTCTATGTAACGTGAAAGCAAAAGTAACACCCTACTACACACCTAACAAAGTATTTGCCCCAAATCCTAAAAATCCTTAACCTTAATTCTATGTCTCCATAAACTCCTATCATGGACCATGTCCTCAGAGAGATGCAACCCTAGTAATTCTAGTCTAATCTGCTCGTACCAAATCAATATGAAAAACGCGCGAAGCGCATTTGTTAATACACCTAGTTTATTTTATCTATAATGACATGTATTGAAACATAAATTCAGCTACTTTTAAATTCAAACTCACAATAACAGGGTATTAGTTAAAATCAAGAGTCCAAGTAACTAGAACCAAATTTTCAAAATTAGGGTTTTCACCAATTGTAAGAAACTTATAACAAGATCCTTGCTTATCTAATTCATATCTAACTTAATCTCTCTACACATATATATATTTGTTCCATAACATCATATATATTTTGATAACAAGGTGATCAAACTATATCTAATCAACATTAGTTCCTCATCATTCTCACCGCAAGTTCATGAAGCTCGCCCAAATCACTTTCAGAAATCACGTGATCATCATCATTATCATGATAGTTTCTGCTTTGAATCTCATGACTCGATGTTCCTTCATTGCTTCGATCGATCCACTCCATCAAACTATGTGGTGATGTGTTGAAGTTCATGTAATTCGCAGCATTCATGTAATTCTGATAACACGTCCCTCCAGCCATATTTTCAGACTGTTGATATTCAAGATTTCTTGAATCTATATACCCTTGTGACATTTGAGCTCTAACTTGCATCAATTGTGCTTGTAAACATGCAACCTAAAGATTTTTTTTCCACAAGTGAAGAAAGGATTAATCATTATTAATGAATGAAACAAATGAAGGGTTTTTTTTGTTTTTGTTTTTTTTTTTTTTTTTTTTTTTTTTTGTTTATGACAAAATTTGTTGATCTATTGCACTTTTTTTCCTTGAAAAAGTTTAAAATTTATGAAATCATTTAAAGCAATTTAAAATGTGTTTTTGCTAGAATAAGTCAATAACCATCTCCCTTATTATTGTAATATAACTATAAAAACCATTAAATTCCAAATTTATGACCATGAAATAAAGAAATTATCTAAATTTAGTCTCTTAACTATATTACACTACAAAATGTAGGTGTTTTCATTATTTATACCTGTTGTTGTAAGGCAAATATATGAGCAACACATCCATAAACAGGATCTTTGATCCGAGCTTGAGCTTCATAAGCTATAGTGTCAACGGCCTCGCAACGGTCGGCCGGGGCCACATGGTGCAACAATTTTGAAACATTGCTTGCACCAAACACCTTGTGGATTGCGGCAAATCGATCCGGGCCTTGTTCAGGGCAGAAATAGGGTGCAAAGATGCAATCATCAGCGCATTTTCTTCTAAGAAACTTACATGCACCACAAGGTGAACCAGTTCCTGCAGTGGCTGCCATTGATTGATTGTTGGACACTTGTGGTGGGTGAAAGTGTGAAAGATATTAAAGAAGGATGGTGCACACGAGGGGGCTAGAAAATGGTGATAAAATAGGTGGTATAAAGGTGGGAATTGGAAGACAAAGAAGGATTGTATGTAGGGTTGTAAAGAGGCAAGTAGTAATTGTGTCTTCAATTTTAGAATCATTTGTTTAATTTAAGCTTAGTCTATTCCAACATGATTATTTAATATGTTTACACTTTACACTTAGCGTAACCTTTTGGTTTTTGGTGTTCTTTTATTCTTTTGTTTTTATCAATTTTGCTAAGAAACATGGTTAAAAGGGTGGAGAGTTACTCCGATCATCTACTCTAGCTACCTCAAATCCTACACTGTCATGTCACGTTATTTACTATAATTTACTCTAACATTACAAAATTACTAGCATCACTCATTTCATCTACTTTATAACTTTTTGTTTTTTTTTTTTAATATAAAATAACTTAGAAAATTAAACATTCTTAGACAAATAAAAAAACAACTAACCAAATTAAACAAATAAACACAATTAAATAAAAAAATATTATTTAAATAAAAAATAAAATAAAAATACCACTAAAATATTCCTCGTCTAACTCGATGAGGCGGGGTAGATCCTAAGCTGCAAGATGTACCATGAGATCAAATCAAAGATGGAAATGCGAATTTGCATCCATCAACACACCAAGGCATCATCGTCAAAAACAAGTTACACCATAGGATCCTATATGTGAACCGGTAAGAAAGCCCCTCTTTCTTCCTTTGAGATCATGTTGTGCAATATAATGACGCATTCGTCTCGTTCCTAATCTTGTCTATAGTTATAAATCGCATGAATCGCCTAAGTATGTCTTATTTCGCCTTTAGAAAACCAAAAGCGCACTCCACATCTTTCCTTGACGACTCTCGCAGTTTTTTGATCTTCTTTTCGGTCGGGTTAGTCGGATATGGAAACGTATTCACAAACGTTGACCAAGTATGGTATATCTCGTCACATTAAACAGACAACTAGGTGCGATATCATTCCGTTGAGTGAGAAATATTGGAGATTGTTAAAGAACATTGATGTCGTTGTTTGGCCCAGTTGGGCCACAATACGCATGCCAAAACCATTTATAATGTGATGCAACCGCTTCAAGCATGACCATCGGGTATTTTTTTAACCACCTCTCATATATTAGCCTTGCAATGTAGTGGAAAACATTCTTCAAATCAAATGTGTACAGTAGTGCTACCCATCATCATAGGAATGTGATGTTTTTCTTCATATGATTGCAACAAAACCTCAACATCGTGGCTTATTGGTCTACGCAAAAGCTCATAGCCATTGTTTTGGTAAATAAATTAACATAGTGATCGTGTAACCAAACTTTAAATGTGAGGTAGTGTGCTTTTAGAGATCTTGCAATATGACCAATAAATTAAGTATGAAAAAGTAAAAATAACATAGGGATGTACGAGGAAAGCCCTTATCATGATGATCTATGGCATAAAACCTTGGGAGGTGACAATCGTCACACTGCCTCTAGTACTATTATTAATCAAATGAATAAATACAACTCGAGAACTGATTGCGATGGAGAACTAAATGTTTACAGATAGTACTGAGTGCAGTGTCTAAGTTATGATGTGTGCCTATCCATCGATCAGCCTCGTTTATATAGGAAAAAAGTTTAACTAATCCTCTTATAACTCTGGTGAGCATAACGTTCAAATTTGTGACGGTTGGAGACTTCATCATGCTTTCCAATCAACTAGATATTCGAATATTCAGCGAAGACTAAGTCATTTACAGGTTACCTATGAATTCAAGTCAAAGAAGGTAACCGAATTCCGAGAATCCAGGCATTAACTCAATCTTTATTCGTGATTGTTACATGTGTTTTCTCCCACTATTTTTGCTTCTTTAGACTAGACCAAATCAGAATAGCTTCTATGAAAGACCTACGAAGATTAGTTAAACAAAAAAGAATAATAATATGGTAAAAATGTTACTATCTAGGATCCTGAAAAATTCGAGCTCGGAATCCTAAAGTTACTCGGGATCTCGGATTTCAGATCATAAAATTTTACACATAACAGCCATATTAGTGAATCGCAACGTTGTAGAAAAATTGTAGGCATTCCGTGACATCCTTGCAGATATACATAATTACTCATTGTTTTCGTCACGAATATTAGTGGTCGCAAGTTGTTTATCGGCGGATGTAACTTTTTTCTAACTGTGTAAAATTCTTTTTCATCCTATGGTCTACGCCCTCTTGAAACCATTCATACCGTGGTTCTACATCACCAACAATTTCTAAAAACAAGTATTTCAAAATACGAAACCGTTTACGGAACACAACTTCATTGTATTTTGGGTGCTTCATAAAATAATCTTCCATAAGAACCGTAACCTTTTTTTGAGATCACGTGACACGATTGTTTTAGTATATGTTGATGTTGTTGTGTTTACATCTTCGGCTTCGTCAATGAGATCCTTGAAAATTTGTAAACCATTATTGTTTGTGAAAATATCTGAATCGCTGGGCGGAATCAATAAGTCGAGATCATCGTAGAGAAATTAGCCATGCTAATTGGGTAGTATATAAAGGCATGTAAATGGGGGATAAGTTGAATGAATTAAAATGGTGAAAGATTAGGTATTTATATTTTTAAAATTATTTAATCTTATTTTTTAATACTTTAAACGGTCATGTTGACCGTTTCAAAGGGTCATAAAGACCATGTTTCATGCGGCTTGTTGTGCCTGGACCATGTACTTGCCAGTCCTACCTTAATGGGCGGTGACGCTGTAACCGCACGGGTTCAAACCAGCAATTTCCTAGCCGTGCAATGCCCCTACACCCTAAAAGTATGTGTTACCATAACACCCTAAGGCGCATGACAAAGTCACTTGATATGGCCTAACGGAGGAAAACCACCACATGTCAGTGCAGGTGAGGGCGTAACTGTGGTGACCGCCCTGAGGGTAACTCACAGTGTTTAGTGTTTAGACGGAGATGGCACTAAATGTTCTTTACAAATTTGGATAGGATAATTAATGTTAAGCTAGTTTAAATGGTCCAATAATGGCTTACCTTTGACTGAAAAATTCAAAAAAAATAAAAATAAAAAATGCTAATATTACTGTTGGTATTAAAAAAAATTAAAATTATCATTTCTTTTCCTTTTCTTATGTCTTCAAGATACTAGATTATTGTTTGTGTTTGTAACACCCGTAGATTCCCCGACTTGTGTTTCACCTTGTAGAGTTTGTACACTTGTAATTTTCTATTTTAGCTTTGTTGAGGGGGCTCTTTAGCATTTTTCTAAATCCATTTGAGTAGCTTTGGGAATAAGATATAAGGGAATCAAAATGGAGGGACCTTAATGAAAAGTATTACAAGTTGAAAACCCTAAACCTTTCCTCTTTGTCTCCTCATCCAAGGCGCAAGCTTTTGCAGCACCTCTCCCTCTTTTTTGATTCTTTCAAGCTTCTTCAAGGCTTCCACATCATCACCCAAGGTAAAACAATCAAACCCTATGCAAAAACATTGATCAATTTTGTGTTAAAACCGATTATTGATTTCTTTTTTTTTTTTTTTTGACGATTTAGGGTATGTTTCGATTGAATCAATTGGACCTCCATTGAAGGATAATAATTGGGATTTTTGCCTCTAAATCATCCTACAAGGTGAGTCTATCAAGTTTCTAACCGAAACTATGTTCAATTTTGATGTTAAGATAGATTAATTGATTGAATCTTAAACTAGGGTTTCAATCAGATTTAATCAACTAGCCAAAAATGAAGGTTGTTACTTGGGGGTTTTGCCTCTAAATCATCCTACAAGGTTAGTCTATCAAGTCCCTAAGTGAATTCGTGATTAATTTTGATCTTATGAACGATTAATTGAATGGTTTCAAAATCGGCTTGATTGTTTCTTGGACGATTTGGGTAATTCAATTGGGGGTTTTGCTTCTAAATCATTCCAAGGTATGTTCTTAACATCATATTCGTAAATGGGGGCCATTGGTGAAAGATTGGTAGGTCAATTGATTGAAATATGATTCTAGGGTTCTTGTTTTGGGAAATTTTGAGTTCTTTGTGTTAGTAAATTAATTAGGTGATTAATTCAGCCCTAAAACCCCATTTAGGAACTGTTGTAACATAAATTATGTCTTGGCTTGATTAAAAAGTTTATTGGTTAATGATGGTAAAATCGGGGTTTTCGGTTTATAAAAAAAGGGCGATTCGGAACAAGGTCTTGATGTTGTGCACACACCACCTAAATCTGATCCGAAATGTTTCTAATGGTAAAATATGATATAAAATATGGTTTAGGTTGATAATAGGGCTGATTTGGGTGAAGAACACATTACTTTGCGAAACGGGGCCTTCGGTTCGGCAATTTTAGGAATGTTCACAATTTAAGTAATGGTTCATCATGTTAGTCAACAAATCAGGTCCTAGACCATTAATATAGCATATGAACTTGTTACAAATTATTTTTTAAAGGTTAAGGGATGAATTGATTAATTACACCTTTCTAGGAACTCAATATTACCTGGTTGACCCGTTAGGAACCATAGAAGTCTTATAGGCCTAGCTGGTAATATAAGCTGTTACTTGGCAGGTGTTTGATTGTGTGTTTATTCTCTCATTATCAATTTGCTTGTTGGGTGTTTGTTCTCGCATTCAGGTGAATTCATGATGCCCTTTTATTTGCTTTAAACATTTTGGGCTAATATGCATGTCTTGAACGCATATTTGGAACCTTGCTTGTTAGATCGAGATTTGCCTTGATTTCTATGTGTTTAGGTTAAATGTGTTACTATGTGTGTGTGTGTGTATATATATTTATATATATATATATATAAATTTTGTATGACGGTTACATGGTATTATAAATTAAGTTATGATAGTTATATATTATGTCTACTCTGATTTATAATTTCGGTTTGAGTCTTAATAGGCGATATGCGCTTATGTAGACTTGATGTAATTTTGTGACAAATAGGCGGAATGAACTTATTGTAGAGTTAAAATAAAGTCTTGTGTTAAATAGGCATATTGCGCTTATTCTAGACTTTACTTATTATTTGCTTAGGAATCAAATAGGCGGATTGCGTTTATTGTAACTCTAAAGTTAAAGTATTATGTAAACTCTTATTTTGACAATTTGCTTATTACTAAAACTTTATAAAACTTGAATTCACTCAGCTCGTCTGACTTTGCGTGCATATTACCTTGATTTTAGGTTTTAAATAATAAAAGGGACGCCTTTGCATGCTGCAGAACTACTCAGATGTGCTTGACATTTCAAATAAGAAAAGCCTACATCATTTGCTATAAAACTTATTTTAATTATGTTTTACAAATATGTTTTGACCCGTTATGGGAATTCCATGTTTGAATAACTTAACTATTGACTATCCGCTGCGTGTTTTCTGAAAATAAAATAAAACTTCTATAGTATTAATTATAGTTTTCGTCTTTGAATGCCAACTATTTGACACCCGATTTTGGAGGTCTTACAAGTTGGTATCAGAACAATTGTTTGAGGGATTCGAGCAGTTTGTGCTAACTTGTAAGACCCCCAAAACCGGATGTCAAACAGTTGGCATTTAAATACTAAACCCAGACAGACCTCGTGTCGGGTGCTAAACCTATTGCCTGAGCACCTTACCGACTTGCACCTGCAGAAATGAAAGAACTCTCGTCTCAATTGGAGGATTTGCTCAAGAAAGGGTTTATTAAACCTAGTATCTCACCTTGGGGTGCGCCAATTTTGTTCGTTAAAAAGAAGGATGGCATCATGCGGATTTGTATCGATTACAGGGAACTAAACAAGTTGACAGTGAATAATAGGTATCTTTACCAAGGATTGATGACTTGTTCAATCAGCTCGAATGAGCTAGTTGGTTCTCGAAGATTGATCTTTGATCGGGCTACCATCAACTGAAAATACGAGAGCAGGATGTACCGAAGGCTGCTTTTCATACTCATTATGGGCATTACGAGTTTTTGGTGATGTTCTTAGGTTTGACTAACGCGCCCGCGACATTCATGGATTTGATGAACCATGTGTGTAGGCCGATGCTCAACCGATCGGTCATTGTTTTTATTGATGACATTCTCATATATTCCAAAAGTTAATAAGACCATGCTCTACATCTCGAAGAGGTTCTTCAAACTTTGAGGAATGAGGAACTTTATGCTAAATTCTCAAAGTGTGCTTTATGGTTGCGTGAGGTTCAATTTCTGAGTCATGTCATTGATTCCGATGGTATCATGGTAGATCCCGCGAAGGTGGAGGTAGTGATGAACTGGGCGACACCAAAATCACCAACTGAGATTCGTAGCTTCTTGGGATTGGCAGGTTATTATCAGAGGTTCATACAGGATTTCTCCAAGATAGCTTCCTCGTTGACTAAACTGACTAAGAAGGAGGCGAAATTTGTTTGGGACTTGGACCAGGAGAACGCGTTTCTTGAACTAAAGAAATGGTTGACACATGCACCGATCCTAGCCTTGCCGGATGGGACTGAAGACTTGGTATATTCGGACGCGTCACTCTGGGGACTCGGGTGTGTTCTTATGTAGTGTGGTAAGGTGATAGCATATGCCTCACACCAGCTAAAACCTCATGAGGTTAATTACCTGACTCATGATTTGGGGTTGGCAGCTATTTTTTCGCACTTAAACTATGGAGACACTACTTATAAGGGGTTCCTTGCACTATCTACACCGACCATAAGAGTTTGAAGTATTTCTTCGAGCAGAAAGACCTTAACATGAGGCAGCGCATGTTGTTAAAGTTGATTAAAGATTATGATGTGGAGATTATGTATCACCCAGGGAAGGCCGGCTAACGTGGCGACAGACGCGTTGAGCCGAAAGGAGAGGCCTAAACCCATTTGGGTGAAATCTTGTCAGATTATCTTGAAGCTGGATATAGTCAAACAGATCTCTAGTGTTCAGAATGAAGCCTTACATGTGAAGTGGATCATGACGGAGCGTAAGTGGGGGCAACAGGGACTCTTAGAAAGCAATGGAGGGCGGGGTTATGTTCATGAAAGGGCTAATGTGGATACCTCGGTATGGTAGGTTTAGGGATAAAATCATGGATGAGGCACACAAAACCCGTTATTCTATTCATCCGGGGGCGACTAAAATGTATCAAGATCTCAAGAAGAACTATTGGTGGCCAGCAATGAAGTACGAGGTAGCAACTTATATGAGCAGGTGTTTGACTTGTTTACAGGTTAAAGCAGAGCATCAAAAACCGTTTGAAAAAATCCAACCTTTGGAGGTACTGGGGGTGGAAGTGGTTACATCTTACTATCGATTTCATCACTAAACTTCCTCGTACGCACAAGGGGTTTGACACTATTTGGGTGATGGTGGATAGGTTGACAAAGAGTGCTCACTTCTTGTCGATACGAGAGACCATTAAATCTAAACGGTTAGTAGATTTGTTTATTTGGGAGATTGTGTCGAGGCACGGTGTACCAGTGTCTATTGTTTTCGATAGGGACACTCGTTTTACGTCGAAATTTTAGTAGACGTTTCATGAAGAAATGGGTACTAAGCTACACATCAGCACCGCGTATCACCCGCAGACAGATGGTCAGTCAGAAAGGACCATCCAAACCCTCGAGGATATGTTAAGGGCATGTATCATTGATTTCAGTGGTAGTTGGGATTATCACCTACCCTTGGCAGAGTTTTCTTATAATAACAACTATCACACTACAATTGGGATGCCACCGTATGAGATGTTATATGGGCGCAGATGTAGGACCCCGGTTTGTTGGGGTTCCATTGGACAGAAGCAATTGGGTAGTTTGGAAGTGGTTGAGGCAACCACCTAAAAACTTGGCAAAATTAAAGCTTTCATGAAGGAATCTCAAGATTGACAGAAGTCGTATGCCGAAAAGAGGAGGAGACCTATAGAGGTAACGTGGGTGACCGTGTCTTGTTAAAGGTCTCCCCTATGCAAAAACATTGATCAATTATGTGTTAAAACTTAAAACCGATTATTGATTGTTTTTTTTTTTTTTTGGCGACTTAGGGTTTGTTTCGGATTGAATCAATTGGACTTCCATTGAAGGATAATAATTGGGGTTTTTGCCTCTATATTATCCTACAAGGTAAGTCTATCAAGTCACTAACCAAAATTATGTTCAATTTTGATGTTAAGATAGATTAATTGATTGAATCTTAAACTAGGGTTTCAATCGGATTTAGGCAACTCAGCCGAAGTTGAAGGTTTTTATTTGGGGTTTTTGCCTCTAAATCTACCTACAAGGTTAGTCTTTCAAGTCCCTAAGTGAATTCGTTATTAATTTTGATGTTATCATCGATTAATTGAATGATTCTAAAACTAAGGTTTCAAAATCGGCTTGATTATTTCTTGGATGATTTGGGTGATTCAATTAGGGGTTTTGCTTCTAAACCATCCCAAGGTATGTGCTTAACATCATATTCGAAAATGGGGGCCATTGGTGAAGGATAGGTGGTCAATTGATTGAATTATGATTCTAGGGTTGAAGGGTTATTATTTTGGGAATTTTTGAATTCTTTGTGTTAATAAACTAATTAGGTATTTAATTCAGCCCTAAAACCCCATTTAGGACCTGTTGTAACATAAATTATGTCGTGGATTGATTAGAAAGTTTATTGGTTAACGATGGTAAAATCGGGGTTTCGGTTTGTAAGAAAAGGGGCAATTTGGAACAAGGTGTTGATGTTGTGCACACACCACCCAAATCTGATCCCAAATGTTTCAACATGTAAAAAATGATATAGAATATGGTTTAGGTTGATAATAGGGCTGATTTGGGTGACGGACACATTACTTTGCGAAACGAGGCTTTCGGTTCGGCAATTTTAGGAATTTTCGCAATTTAAGTAATGGTTCATCATGTGAATCACCAAATCATGTCCTCAACCATTAATATAGCATATGAACTTGTTACAAATTATATTTTAAAGGTTAGGGGTTGAATTGATTAATTACACCTTTCTAAGAACTCAATATTACCCGGTTGACCCGTTAGGAACCATAGAAGTCTTACAGGCCTAGCTTGTAATATAAGTTGTTACTTGACAGGTGTTTGATTGTGTGTGTAGCCTCCCGGTATGAATTTGCTTGTTGGGTGTTTGTTCTCGCATTCAGGTGAATTCATGATGCCCTTTTTATTATTTTAAACATTTTGGGCTAATATGCAGGTCTTGAACGCGTATTTGGTACCTTGCTTGTTAGATCGGGATTTGCCTTGATTTCTACTTGTTTAGGTTAAATGTGTTACTATGTGTATATATAAATTGTGTATGACGGTTACCTGGTATTATTAATTGAGTTATGATAGTTATATAATATGTTGATGGAATGGGTTTGGAATGTATGTTTAAGTGTTTAAATGTTGAATATTATGCATGTTTATGTGTTAGTATGTGTGGGATTGAGTAACTATGAGGAATTGATGTTTTGCAGGTTAAATACGAAGATTGAACGTGTTTTGATGAAAATACAAGAATTGGAACTGAATGTTATGATAAATGACATGATAGAGGGTTGGAAGACGAAAACGTGGCCGAAAACGGTGAAGGAAATGGAGTTATAATGAAGAAGTTATGCAAGAAATAATGCTTTTTGCGAAAGCCTCTGACGTAAGTTACGCCAGCAGCGTAGGTTACGCCAGCCTCTGGGAGAACTTTGTAAGGCCTGTTCTGACGTAACTTACGCCAGCAGCGTAGGTTACGCCAGACTCTGACGGGAAAAACACTAAAAAGGCAAAAATTAGGGTTTTGAAGCATCTCTTCCATTCAACACAAGAGAAGGCGACTAGAGGCCATCAAGGGGGCGATTTTGAGGCTCTTTCCACCATTCCAAACCATTCAATCCATTCATAATCATCAACCATGCAATTCCACATCAAGATCGAAGATCAAATCAAGAACATGAGTGGCTAATCTTTTCGTGGTTTCCTCCGGGTGGAGGATTCTTGTAAGTGGATGATTGTTTTTAGTTTTTCTTTGTATTTGAGATTAGCAATCTAAGCATTCGATGCTTTTTGCTTGGTGATTTATTAGTTTGATTGTAAGCAGTTGATTTTTATCTAAAACCTAGTTTTGATTCTTTCAATTCCCGAGAGTTCTAGTAATTGGGATATATTAGATAGAGATTGGGTTTGGTAATCTTCAATTGATAACCGTGTGATAACCTTTCGTTGCTTTGCAATCAAAGTACTTAGTCTTCGTTTATCACAATCAACTAATTAATTGTCTTAATCATGTCTATGTGATTTTCTCAATAAAAACTAATTACTTGAAGCCACTTTGAATCCAAAACCTGGAGGAATCACCTTCCCTCCAATTGTTTACATTTTAACTTTAATTTTGTTTTCACAATCACTCTCAAACAACTGAATTTACTTTTCTAGCAACTAGTTAATTAGTACTCAAACAATTAAACCAAACACTTTCCACAGTACTCCTCGTGGTTCGACACCTGACTTACCCTATCTAATAAGGTAATAAGGAACTGATTTTAATCTTATTTTTGACTGACCCTTCGACATCGGTCAAATTTTGGCGCCGTTGCCGGGGAGTTCGTGCGCTTAGTGTTTAGTTTAGTTTAGTTTGTTTATTTATTTTCTAAAAAAAAAAAAAAATTTGTCTTTTAGTTATCTGTTTCCGTATTTTATTTCTCTTCTTCGTTCAGTACTACTCTATTTGTTTTCTTGTTTTTGTGTGTGCAGGTGACTTTTGTGTTGCATGCATACCAGGTTTTCCAAGAAATCGTCTCCATTGTTATTCGATCCAGAGATTGAGAAGACAGCACGTCAAAACCGTGTTGTTTTTCGTTCAGCAGTAAAGAATCAATCAAGTTCTTCAACAGTCGCTCAGAGAATTGAAGAAGCAGCTATTGAGATGGCTGATCAGGATAACCAAAATGACCCAATACCCAACCAACCGAATGATCCTATTCCACCCGCTCTACCAAATCAACCCATTCCAAACCCACCACCACCACTACAACAATTCCCACCTGGTGGGTATTTCCAACATGCTAACCCACGTCCACCACAGAACCAACAAAACCCAAGGAACCAACCTCCCCCACATGTAGCAGTTATCCCACCCAACCAACAACAGAACCAACAGAGATATGATGAGGGAAGTGTGCATACTTGGGACTCTGAATGGGATCAAGAGGACGAACCAGAACCGTATGATGGGAGATATGGTAATTATGGGTATGATATGGAGCATGAGCAGCAGCCACCACAGCGAGTTAATCAGGGGAACCATGTTCAAGGACACAGAAATAATCAAGCTCCACAAGGGGTTCCTCAATTTAATGCCGGGCATATGGGGATAGGAGATGAGTTACATTTAGTAGATGGTGTCCCACAGATACGTCAGAGGGCACCGGTTCAGGGGGTTGATAGTCATTTTAGGCCGGTCATTGTACCCAATTCTTCAGCTGTAGTGACACCGGTGAGTAGGAACGGGAGAGCATTTGAAGTGAGACCCCAATATTTGGGTCATCTACCTGAGTTCTATGGAAAAAGATCTGAAGAGCCTTACTTACATATATCAGCATTTGAGTCTGTGTGCAATATGATTGGAGGATCAGGATTCACTAAAGATCAGGTAATGTTGATGATGTTCCAGTTCACTTTGAAGGACAAGGCAAGGCAATGGTTTGCTACACTACCCCCAGGTAGTATATACACTTGGCAGGATATGCAACAAATTTTCTTGGAAGAGTACTACACCATGAGCAGAACATCTGAGGCTCGGGATGCAATAAGAGGATTTCAGCAGAATTCGGGGGAAGCATTCCATGAGGCTTTTACTAGATTCAAAGAGTTATTGAGAAAATGTCCTCATCATGGGATTCAGACATGGGAACTAATAAAAGCTTTTTATGATGGACTGACACCAGAGGATGTTAGAGGGTTGACTGCCATTAGCAATGGCACATTCTTTACTAACACTGAAGCTGTGGATTGGGGACACTTGGAAAGGATGAGTGCCACTTCAAAGAGACAGGCACAATCATGTAGGAAGTTGAGACCATCATCTGTCAAGGCAGCAGACTATGAGGCTGAAGAAAGAATTGAAAAATTAAAGCAGCAAAATTTACTCTTGGCAAAACAGGTAGCTCAGCTTAATTTGGGGAAGAGTAGCAAGGCAAAGGCGGCTAATGCTTTTTCGGTATGTACTGATTGTGGAGAGTTGGGACATCTAGCCCAAGACTGCCAGGGGCCTTTGGAGAATACAGAAGAGGTGAATCAAGTTTATGGAGAACGGAAGCAATATGACATGAATTCCAACACCTATCATCCTGGGCTCAGAAACCACCCAAACTTCAGGTATGGTAATCCTAATAATCAATTAAATCCTAACTTTTCTGGTTCTAATGTGCAGGGAGGAAATCAACAACAGTCTCAGAACAGGCAGTATGGATATAATCAAGGGGGTTACTCAAAGAATACCTATAATCAGAGTGGTCAGCAGCAGAGAGGAAATCAACAAGGCACATCAGGAGGAGGTAATGATCAACTGAGTGCCATTTTGGATGCCATTAAAGTTGTACAAGAAGAGGTCAAGGGAATGCGCAAAGAAAATGAAGTGAGAGATAAGACTGTGGAAGCATTGTCCAAGCAGGTAGGGCAATTGGCAGCAGATATGTCTAAGAGAGATCCAGGGAAGCTACCTAGTGACACCACCATTAATCCTCAACATCAGCAATCAAGCTCAAGGAATACGAGGAATGTGCAAATCAACCAGGTAAGTATTCTGCGCAATGGTAAGGTTTATGACAATAAAGTGGGAACCCCACCACAGTTTGTTGAGGGTGTGGTGGAGGATTTGGGTAGTGATGATAGTGAAGATGAACAGGAAATTGTTGAATTGAACGAAACACCTAAAAATAAAAGTGTTTTGATCAATAATTCCAACCAGGTTGTAGAAAAGGGTGTGGAGGGTAATACCATCCCTTTTCCTGCAGCTCTCATTGATCCTGGTAAGAAAAAGACAGTCAATAAAAGAGGCCCACAATCGGATGAAATGTGGGAGGTTTTCAAACAAGTTAAAATCAATCTACCTCTTTTAGATGCAATTAAACAAATTCCTGCATATGCAAAGTACCTGAAAGATATGTGCACTCAGAAAAGAAATCATAAAATTCCAAAGAAACTTGACATGCCAGCAGATGTGAGTGCAATAATTTCAGGTACTCTTCCTGAAAAGTTACAAGATCCAGGGGCACCAATTATTTCAATTCAAGTTGGTGATTTTCAAATGACACGAGCCCTTCTGGATCTTGGAGCGAGTGTGAGTATACTACCAGGGAGCTTGTATGACCAGTATGAGTTCGGTCCACTTAAAAAAGCTGATACTACTGTGGTATTGGCTGATTTGACTCCTAAGCTACCCCGGGGAGTATTGTCAGATGTGATTGTGAAAGTTAATGAGTTTTATTATCCAGTCGATTTTTTGGTCCTTGATTATGTTTCTGTTGATAAAACCAAGCAACCGACTGTGATTCTTGGCAGACCATTTTTAGCTACTTCTGACTCTCAGATTAATTGCAGGACAGGTACTGTGGATATGACTTTTGGTAACCGCAAGATGCGGTTAAGTGTTTTTGGTAATGTTTCTAACCCCAATGTTAGTGATGAATGCTTTATGGCTGACATCATTGACGGGCGCGTTCCTCCTTACATTCCTAATGATGAGGGGGACGAGTCCATGGTAGAGTGTGCTTTGTTTGGCAGGTTATATTCTGAAACAGTCAAGGAACTCGAGGAAGAGGATGCAAAGGTGGAGGCGATGGTAGTGAGAGAAGGCAGACCGCCCTGGTCTTATCATGTGGAGAGTTTGCCAGATCACATTGACACGAAACTGAAACCGTCATTAGAGACACCACCACAATTAGAACTTAAAGAACTACCTAAACATCTAAAATATGCTTTTGTTGGTGCTAATGATACTCTTCCTGTTATTATTTCTGCAGGTTTGACTGAGGAACAGGAGAAAGCTTTGATGGAAGTTTTGATTGCACACAAGGATGCAATTGGGTGGACGATTGCAGACCTTAAAGGAATAAGTCCCTCAATAGTGATGCATAAAATCATAACAGGGGAGGGGGCAAAACCGGCAAGAGATGCACAGAGAAGGCTTAATCCGAACATGAGAGAAGTGGTAAAGAAGGAGGTGCTCAAGTGGTTAGATGCTGGGATCATTTATCCCATTTCAGATAGTGCATGGGTAAGCCCGACACAAACGGTTCCCAAGAAAGCAGGCATTCAGGTAATTAAAAGTGAAAATGGTGAGCAAATTGCTACCCGGCCGGTAACCGGGTGGCGTGTTTGTATAGATTACAGGAAACTTAATGCTGCCACGTCAAAGGATCATTTTCCTTTGCCTTTCATTGACCAAATTCTCGAAAAATTATCAGGTCAGAAGTTTTACTGCTTTCTAGATGGGTACTCAGGTTACAATCAGATTGCCATTCATCCTGATGACCAGGAAAAGACCACATTCACATGCCCTTACGGTACCTTCGCATTTAGGCGAATGCCATTTGGGCTGTGCAATGCCCCGGCCACCTTTCAAAGGTGTATGATGAGTATCTTTTCAGATATGGTCGGGAATTCTCTTGAAATTTTCATGGACGACTTTTCAGTGTTTGGGTCGTCATTTGAGTCATGTTTAAATGAACTAACTAAGGTTTTGAAACGTTGTGTGGAAACTAATCTGGTTTTAAGTTGGGAGAAGAGCCATTTTATGGTTCAGGAGGGCATTGTCTTGGGACACGTAGTATCGGCTAGGGGAATTGAGGTTGACAAGGCTAAAATTAAAGTAATTTCAACATTACCTCCCCCTACTAATGTCAAGGGCGTCCGTTCCTTTCTAGGACACGCCGGATTTTACCGTAGGTTTATTAAGGGATTTAGTGTCATAACAAAACCCTTATGTAATTTGCTTTTGAAAGACGTTCCTTTTGAGTTTAATGCAGAATGTTTAAAATCTTTTAACGTGTTAAAGGAACAATTGGTACAGGCACCGATTTTGCAATCACCTGATTGGACACGCCCTTTTGAAATTATGTGTGATGCAAGTGACTATGCAATCGGTGCTGTCTTGGGTCAAAGAGTAGATAAGAAACCGATAGTTATCTACTATGCAAGCAAAACCCTCTCTGACGCACAGTTGAACTACACAACTACAGAGAAGGAGTTGCTGGCTGTTGTTTATGCTTTAGACAAATTCAGGTCTTATATTTGGGGTAGTAAAGTAATTGTGTACTCTGATCACACTGCAGTTAGGTATTTAATGGAGAAGAAGGATGCTAAACCGAGGCTGATTCGGTGGATCCTATTACTGCAAGAGTTTGATTTGGAAATCAGAGACAAGAAAGGGTGTGAGAATGTGGTGGCAGATCATCTGTCGAGGATTCCGATAGAGGAAAGGGATACTGCACCTGAAATTAATGAACAATTCCCAGATGAATATTTGATGTCTGTCACCATGGGACCCTGGTACGCAAATTTTGCTAACTATTTGGCTTCAGGTACGATGCCCGAGACTTGGAACAAAAGGAGGAGACAACAGTTCATCTCCCAAGCTAAGCAATATATATGGGATGAACCGGACTTGTACAAAATTGGTGCTGATCAGGTTATTAGAAGATGCATTCCAGAGGCAGAGGCGTTGGAGGTGTTGAAGCATGCCCACTCATCAGCATGTGGAGGCCATTTTAGTGGCCAGAAAACGGGTCACCGAGTCTTAACTTGTGGTTTTTATTGGCCAACTTTGTTTAAAGACGCTTTTGAATATGCTAAAAACTGTGTGAACTGTCAGAAAATGGGTGGGATTTCAAAAAGGAATGAGATGCCCATGCAACCAATCCTCATTGTCGATATCTTTGATGTATGGGGTATTGATTTTATGGGCCCGTTTCCAAATTCCTATGGGAATTTGTACATTTTGGTGGCAGTTGACTATGTTTCTAAATGGGTAGAAGCAGTCGCCACCAAACACAATGATCATGCTGCCGTGTGTAAGTTTGTCTTAACAAACATTTTCTCTAGATTTGGAATCCCTCGTGTTATCATAAGTGATGGGGGATCCCACTTTAAAAACTTTCATTTTGCCAAACTTCTCAAGCGGTACGGCGTGGATCATAGGGTAGCAACACCATATCACCCACAGACAAGTGGGCAAGTTGAAGTGTCCAATAGGCAAATTAAAGAGATTTTGCAAAAAACTGTGCGACCTGACCGCAAGGATTGGTCAACCAAGTTGGATGACGCCTTGTGGGCATATCGCACTGCATTTAAAACACCTATTGGCACTACACCTTATAGATTGGTGTACGGTAAGGGTTGTCATTTACCAATGGAATTAGCACACCGTGCACTATGGGCGGTTAAACAGGTTAACATGGATTACACTGACGCAGGTGCCCATAGGAAACTGAAATTGTGTGAGCTTGAGGAACTACGTGATGAGGCGTACGATTGTGCATCCGCGTACAAGGACAAGATGAAGGCAGTGCATGATGCAAAGTTGCGGAAGAAGGTCTTTGAAGTTGGACAAAAGGTATGGTTATTTAATTCGCGTCTTAAATTGTTTCCAGGAAAATTGAAAAGTAAATGGCTGGGACCGTTTGTCATTACACGAGTCGGACATTTCGGTGATGTGGAGATTGAGGATTTACAAGATCAGAAAAGACAAGTTGTGAATGGACATCGGTTAAAACCATATCTGGATTGTAACGATATAAACAGGAAGTCATTTGATAAGGTGAGTTTCATCGCGAGCTCACCGGATGATCTAACCGTCTGAGGGTCACTAGAAGTCTGGCTGAAGACTAAAACTTAGCGCTTCCGGGAGGCAACCCGAGGTTTGTTTTGTTTTTGTTTTTTTTATTTATTTATTTTCTCTTTTATTTGTTCGTTTGTTAGCACGTGCAGTTCCTATTCGATGAGCTATTGAAGTACACCCACAACAACACACAAGTGTGGGGAAGTTCAAACCGCCTTGGTAGATTCCTGACTCAAGTTCGGGTGTTGAGGACAACACCATTTTTTTTAAAGGGGGTTTGAGTGGTTAGGAGTACACGTCTTACTTTGTATATATATATATATATATATATATATAAAAGACATGTTTTCTTTTTTATTATTAATTTTGTTTTATTTTATTGTTAAAAAAAAATAAATAAAAAAAAAAAAAAAAAAACGAGAGCCTCCAACGTAAGCTAGTGGCGTAGCCTACGCCAGAGACTATGAACAAAAAAGTCGAGAGTCTCCAACGTAAGCTACGCTAGAGACGTAACTTACGCCAATTAAAACATGGAAATAACCCATAACTTGACCCATGAATAACCCACCTACCCATCACAACATCTAGTCAACCCTTTTCATTTAAAAAGCAGATCTATCATCTTCCTCCTTAAACTTTAAAACCTCCATAACTATCTAACTCCTTAGCTCTTTCAAAACTCCACCAAAACTCACAAATCAATAGCCTATCTTGCTTAGTTTTTCGAGGAGAACAAACCCTTAGTGTTTGTTTTCCATGATTCTTCGTCGTTTGTGAGACATCTGAGAAGAAGGTGACGAACCCTAATCTCCAAATTTGGGGGTTTTCACATTGAGTCATCTAGAGGTTCAATTGAAGTTTAAACAAGAGTTTTTAAGCTACAAAGGATGGCAAGGACAAAGGACGTGTCTGGAAACACGAAAAAGAGCAAGGCGATTGCAAGTTCTTCCGGTGCATCTAAACAACAACGTGTGAGAAAGAAAGGGAAACTCTCTGCAGCTGATATGACATTGAGTATTCATGATCCTGGACCAGTACCGAGGCGTGAAGAACCACAAACATCAAAATCGGTTGATAAGCCAATTTGGAAAAGCGGGCCGTTGTCATCACAAGAAAAAGAATGGCAAGCGGACTTGTATGATGATAAGTTAGCTAAGTTGAAGGATAGGAGAGATGCATTTATTTGTGAGAGGGAAATTACTGATTCGGAGTTCCGCCCGTTTGGTATTGTGGAAAAGTTTGAAGCTTTAGGGTGGGAGGCTGCGTTAAAGTGCTATGACAAGGAGAAAAGTCTCATGTATATGGACCCGGTTCATGATTGGATGGCTACTTTAGAGGTGAAGTGGGGCAAGACACCAAAAGACATGGTCCTAACAGGAGTTGCTAGTGATATAAAAGTGTCAATGTCCATTAAAACCTTACGGAAAATTGCAAATTTTGACTCTAGAGCAAGTGATGAATACATTTATCCTGATGTAGACACGTTGTACCGACATCCAGAAAGACATCCGAGATGGAAAGAGATGATTGAAGTGTTGTTTGAGCCAGGAAAAGGGGACAAGATGGTTAGGAATGATTTGAAGCGGGAGGTTAGATTGTTGTTGATATTTTTGGTGCAGAATGTGATGCCTCGACGGGGTGATAAGTTTGGTGTTCGTTTATGGGAAATTCCAATTCTATATTCCTTAATGACTGGGGCACCGAAAGTGTCATTTATGTATTTGGTGATGATGAACATTTGGGATGCACGAGAGCAAATTGATAAAAGAATAATTCCTCATGTTCGATTGATTACAGCTTTGTTGAAACTTCATGGAGTGTTTAAATACCCTCAGTCAGATACTAAAAGAGACACCACTCCATTTACATTGAAGAGCTTAAGTAAGTTTCAATGGGTGTTCTCTAGTACCGAGCGGTACTTTAAATTAAAACACAAACCGACAGGACAGAAACTGAGGGCATTAAAGCCCAATGCGAGAGAGTTAGCCGTGGACGAACATGACGAGGTGTTCAGTGATGATAGTCAGGATTATGCTCGAAATGTTGAGAATGATACTGAGGACGATGAGGAGGAAGTACAGATAGGAGGCACTCATGGGAGTATGTGTTATGACGGTTGGGATACAGAGGTATTTACACGGGTGGAAAAGATGAGGCCGGATGGATATAGTGGGTGGCCTGATTTTGCTCAGGCATTATATGATCAGAGTAATTATCACGCCGAGCAGCAAAAAGTGGCGTCTAAGGCACTTTACGACAGGCAAGAACATTGGAACCGTATGCATGCGTATAACCAACAGGTAGAAATCAATCACAGGTATAATGATGACCAACAGAGACGCATGTATCAGCAGTGGAGTAACAAAGAACAGGTGATAGTGCACCCACCCTATGTGGATTATTCCACATGTTCACCACGAGGAGATAGACCAGATCGTCCTATGCCACCGGTGCACCATTCACAATGGGTGGATCCGTATCTGCATGCAACACAAGTACAAGGGAGTTCAGGGGACAGTTCAAGAGATGTTCCTGGGTGCCCAGGATGGTTCGAGACGATGACGGGGATTTTTGGATCCCCCAAGCCACCTTACTTTTGAGCACTCTCTGATTCCCGATCAGGTCCATGTGCTCTTCTCTTGACTTAAATATTTGGTTCTGTAATAATTTAAGGGCATGGTTGGTCGGGAGGGTGGTTGAACAATTTTTATTTATGTTTTCTTTTGGTGTGTTTTGTACTGTTGGTGGTGTAACAAACTTTATGTTATGTTGGGAATGGTTAATTTGTGTTAATGTTTGTGTGGACGGATCGGGTGGAAGGATTAGCCGCTTAAAATTGATAATAGCATGAGTTGGTAAAAAAAAAAAAAAAAAAATATTCCCACGTTTTGACCTTAAAAACCTATACATTGGGGACAATGTATCCCAAGTGTGGGGATGCGTAGAGTCTTAAAAAAATGACAATTTTTTTAATTTTTGCCTTCGAGCGGTCTAATCGGACATGAAAGCGGCTTATTCAGTACATTCCCAATTCGTTGTTGCTTGTGAGTAAGGGTCCTTAGTCATGGTTCAATTCGAAGAAAAGTAATATGAGCCGTTTTCAGCAGGTTTTTTTAGAATTATTATTAGAATTGCCCGACTAGAGGTAACAAGCTATTGGTAATAAATGCATGCACACATCGGTAACCCATTCCCTATTTTGGTGAGATTTTGAGCCTACTAAAGTTGTAGAATGATTTACACATAAATATATTCATTTGTTGAGAGTAGGCCACTTGTTTCACTGTTTTAGAACTTGTGTGATTTGATACATGCTGAGACTGTGGACTGGACATTTATGCACATAGATGATAGAGGCAATTTAGGATCCCCAATTCGTTTGACACCATTTGTTTGTTATTTGATTTGTTTACCCAACATATTACCCTTAGTAGCCAACTTTGAGCCTTATACCTTTTCATTTGTTAAAATCACATATTCACCAAAAATGAACCGTTAACTTTGATGAATTGTTTCTGACATCCAAGGTCTGAAGTTTTGCAGTTGTTAGTGAAAAAGATATGAAAAAAAAAAGAAAAAAAAATGAAAAAAAAAATATATATCTAAAAAAAAAAAAAAAAAAACAATATAGATGTCGTTTGTTATGGGTTGAATGTGACCCAAGCGTTGATTGTTTGTTAGTTATGTTGAATAAGGATTGTCGAGCAATTTGTTTCACCTTTTTCTTTTCGCCACTTTTTAGCCAAAGATTCCATACCTTTACCTAAGCCCAAAACCCGTAAGTCCTTTAGATATGTGCATTGTCTGTGTGATACAGTGGAGGTGTGATTGTCATACAAGCTTATGTTAACAGGGTCTCATGTCTGGCTTTTGAGTGACTAATACTAGCTCATTACACGCTAGTCCAGATATAAACCGAGTGGAGTGAAACATTGTGAGGGGTGTGTTGCATGAGAATAAAAGCTGGAAGCATGTTAGTTTTAGTTGGGCATTTCAGTTTTCAAATAAGAATCAATTTGAACTTGCTGAATTAACACATCTAATGCTAATCTGTGAATGGGGTATGACTTTGGACCCTAGCTAATGCATGGTAGGGACGAGTGGGATGTTTGTTTTTGTCCGTGATAGTGTTTCGAGCGGATTTGCTTGAGGACAAGCAAAGGTTAAGTGTGGGGATGTGATGGAATGGGTTTGGAATGTATGTTTAAGTGTTTAAATGTTGAATATTATGCATGTTTGTGTGTTAGTATGTGTGGGATTGAGTAACTATGAGGAATTGATGTTTTGCAGGTTAAATACGAAGATTGAACGTGTTTTGATGAAAATACAAGAATTGGAACTGAATGTTATGATAAATGACATGATAGAGGGTTGGAAGACGAAAACGTGGCCGAAAACGGTGAAGGAAATGGAGTTATAATGAAGAAGTTATGCAAGAAATAATGCTTTTTGCGAAAGCCTCTGACGTAAGTTACGCCAGCAGCGTAGGTTACGCCAGCCTTTGGGAGAACTTTGTAAGGCCTGTTCTGACGTAACTTACGCCAGCAGCGTAGGTTACGCCAGACTCTGACGGGAAAAACACTAAAAAGGCAAAAATTAGGGTTTTGAAGCATCTCTTCCATTCAACACAAGAGAAGGCGACTAGAGGCCATCAAGGGGGCGATTTTGAGGCTCTTTCCACCATTCCAAACCATTCAATCCATTCATAATCATCAACCATGCAATTCCACATCAAGATCGAAGATCAAATCAAGAACATGAGTGGCTAATCTTTTCGTGGTTTCCTCCGGGTGGAGGATTCTTGTAAGTGGATGATTTTTTTAGTTTTTCTTTGTATTTGAGATTAGCAATCTAAGCATTCGATGCTTTTTGCTTGGTGATTTATTAGTTTGATTGTAAGCAGTTGATTTTTATCTAAAACCTAGTTTTGATTCTTTCAATTCCCGAGAGTTCTAGTAATTGGGATATATTAGATAGAGATTGGGTTTGGTAATCTTCAATTGATAACCGTGTGATAACCTTTCGTTGCTTTGCAATCAAAGTACTTAGTCTTCGTTTATCACAATCAACTAATTAATTGTCTTAATCATGTCTATGTGATTTTCTCAATAAAAACTAATTACTTGAAGCCACTTTGAATCCAAAACCTGGAGGAATCACCTTCCCTCCAATTGTTTACATTTTAACTTTAATTTTGTTTTCACAATCACTCTCAAACAACTGAATTTACTTTTCTAGCAACTAGTTAATTAGTACTCAAACAATTAAACCAAACACTTTCCACAGTACTCCTCGTGGTTCGACACCTGACTTACCCTATCTAATAAGGTAATAAGGAACTGATTTTAATCTTATTTTTGACTGACCCTTCGACATCGGTCAAATTTTGGCGCCGTTGCCGGGGAGTTCGTGCGCTTAGTGTTTAGTTTAGTTTAGTTTGTTTATTTATTTTCTAAAAAAAAAAAAAAAATTTGTCTTTTAGTTATCTGTTTCCGTATTTTATTTCTCTTCTTCGTTCAGTACTACTCTATTTGTTTTCTTGTTTTTGTGTGTGCAGGTGACTTTTGTGTTGCATGCATACCAGGTTTTCCAAGAAATCGTCTCCATTGTTATTCGATCCAGAGATTGAGAAGACAGCACGTCAAAACCGTGTTGTTTTTCGTTCAGCAGTAAAGAATCAATCAAGTTCTTCAACAGTCGCTCAGAGAATTGAAGAAGCAGCTATTGAGATGGCTGATCAGGATAACCAAAATGACCCAATACCCAACCAACCGAATGATCCTATTCCACCCGCTCTACCAAATCAACCCATTCCAAACCCACCACCACCACTACAACAATTCCCACCTGGTGGGTATTTCCAACATGCTAACCCACGTCCACCACAGAACCAACAAAACCCAAGGAACCAACCTCCCCCACATGTAGCAGTTATCCCACCCAACCAACAACAGAACCAACAGAGATATGATGAGGGAAGTGTGCATACTTGGGACTCTGAATGGGATCAAGAGGACGAACCGGAACCGTATGATGGGAGATATGGTAATTATGGGTATGATATGGAGCATGAGCAGCAGCCACCACAGCGAGTTAATCAGGGGAACCATGTTCAAGGACACAGAAATAATCAAGCTCCACAAGGGGTTCCTCAATTTAATGGCGGGCATATGGGGATAGGAGATGAGTTACATTTAGTAGATGGTGTCCCACAGATACGTCAGAGGGCACCGGTTCAGGGGGTTGATAGTCATTTTAGGCCGGTCATTGTACCCAATTCTTCAGCTGTAGTGACACCGGTGAGTAGGAACGGGAGAGCATTTGAAGTGAGACCCCAATATTTGGGTCATCTACCTGAGTTCTATGGAAAAAGATCTGAAGAGCCTTACTTACATATATCAGCATTTGAGTCTGTGTGCAATATGATTGGAGGATCAGGATTCACTAAAGATCAGGTAATGTTGATGATGTTCCAGTTCACTTTGAAGGACAAGGCAAGGCAATGGTTTGCTACACTACCCCCAGGTAGTATATACACTTGGCAGGATATGCAACAAATTTTCTTGGAAGAGTACTACACCATGAGCAGAACATCTGAGGCTCGGGATGCAATAAGAGGATTTCAGCAGAATTCGGGGGAAGCATTCCATGAGGCTTTTACTAGATTCAAAGAGTTATTGAGAAAATGTCCTCATCATGGGATTCAGACATGGGAACTAATAAAAGCTTTTTATGATGGACTGACACCAGAGGATGTTAGAGGGTTGACTGCCATTAGCAATGGCACATTCTTTACTAACACTGAAGCTGTGGATTGGGGACACTTGGAAAGGATGAGTGCCACTTCAAAGAGACAGGCACAATCATGTAGGAAGTTGAGACCATCATCTGTCAAGGCAGCAGACTATGAGGCTGAAGAAAGAATTGAAAAATTAAAGCAGCAAAATTTACTCTTGGCAAAACAGGTAGCTCAGCTTAATTTGGGGAAGAGTAGCGAGGCAAAGGCGGCTAATGCTTTTTCGGTATGTACTGATTGTGAAGAGTTGGGACATCTAGCCCAAGACTGCCAGGGGCCTTTGGAGAATACAGAAGAGGTGAATCAAGTTTATGGAGAACGGAAGCAATATGACATGAATTCCAACACCTATCATCCTGGGCTCAGAAACCACCCAAACTTCAGGTATGGTAATCCTAATAATCAATTAAATCCTAACTTTTCTGGTTCTAATGTGCAGGGAGGAAATCAACAACAGTCTCAGAACAGGCAGTATGGATATAATCAAGGGGGTTACTCAAAGAATACCTATAATCAGAGTGGTCAGCAGCAGAGAGGAAATCAACAAGGCACATCAGGAGGAGGTAATGATCAACTGAGTGCCATTTTGGATGCCATTAAAGTTGTACAAGAAGAGGTCAAGGGAATGCGCAAAGAAAATGAAGTGAGAGATAAGACTGTGGAAGCATTGTCCAAGCAGGTAGGGCAATTGGCAGCAGATATGTCTAAGAGAGATCCAGGGAAGCTACCTAGTGACACCACCATTAATCCTCAACATCAGCAATCAAGCTCAAGGAATACGAGGAATGTGCAAATCAACCAGGTAAGTATTCTGCGCAATGGTAAGGTTTATGACAATAAAGTGGGAACCCCACCACAGTTTGTTGAGGGTGTGGTGGAGGATTTGGGTAGTGATGATAGTGAAGATGAACAGGAAATTGTTGAATTGAACGAAACACCTAAAAATAAAAGTGTTTTGATCAATAATTCCAACCAGGTTGTAGAAAAGGGTGTGGAGGGTAATACCATCCCTTTTCCTGCAGCTCTCATTGATCCTGGTAAGAAAAAGACAGTCAATAAAAGAGGCCCACAATCGGATGAAATGTGGGAGGTTTTCAAACAAGTTAAAATCAATCTACCTCTTTTAGATGCAATTAAACAAATTCCTGCATATGCAAAGTACCTGAAAGATATGTGCACTCAGAAAAGAAATCATAAAATTCCAAAGAAACTTGACATGCCAGCAGATGTGAGTGCAATAATTTCAGGTACTCTTCCTGAAAAGTTACAAGATCCAGGGGCACCAATTATTTCAATTCAAGTTGGTGATTTTCAAATGACACGAGCCCTTCTGGATCTTGGAGCGAGTGTGAGTATACTACCAGGGAGCTTGTATGACCAGTATGAGTTCGGTCCACTTAAAAAAGCTGATACTACTGTGGTATTGGCTGATTTGACTCCTAAGCTACCCCGGGGAGTATTGTCAGATGTGATTGTGAAAGTTAATGAGTTTTATTATCCAGTCGATTTTTTGGTCCTTGATTATGTTTCTGTTGATAAAACCAAGCAACCGACTGTGATTCTTGGCAGACCATTTTTAGCTACTTCTGACTCTCAGATTAATTGCAGGACAGGTACTGTGGATATGACTTTTGGTAACCGCAAGATGCGGTTAAGTGTTTTTGGTAATGTTTCTAACCCCAATGTTAGTGATGAATGCTTTATGGCTGACATCATTGACGGGCGCGTTCCTCCTTACATTCCTAATGATGAGGGGGACGAGTCCATGGTAGAGTGTGCTTTGTTTGGCAGGTTATATTCTGAAACAGTCAAGGAACTCGAGGAAGAGGATGCAAAGGTGGAGGCGATGGTAGTGAGAGAAGGCAGACCGCCCTGGTCTTATCATGTGGAGAGTTTGCCAGATCACATTGACACGAAACTGAAACCGTCATTAGAGACACCACCACAATTAGAACTTAAAGAACTACCTAAACATCTAAAATATGCTTTTGTTGGTGCTAATGATACTCTTCCTGTTATTATTTCTGCAGGTTTGACTGAGGAACAGGAGAAAGCTTTGATGGAAGTTTTGATTGCACACAAGGATGCAATTGGGTGGACGATTGCAGACCTTAAAGGAATAAGTCCCTCAATAGTGATGCATAAAATCATAACAGGGGAGGGGGCAAAACCGGCAAGAGATGCACAGAGAAGGCTTAATCCGAACATGAGAGAAGTGGTAAAGAAGGAGGTGCTCAAGTGGTTAGATGCTGGGATCATTTATCCCATTTCAGATAGTGCATGGGTAAGCCCGACACAAACGGTTCCCAAGAAAGCAGGCATTCAGGTAATTAAAAGTGAAAATGGTGAGCAAATTGCTACCCGGCCGGTAACCGGGTGGCGTGTTTGTATAGATTACAGGAAACTTAATGCTGCCACGTCAAAGGATCATTTTCCTTTGCCTTTCATTGACCAAATTCTCGAAAAATTATCAGGTCAGAAGTTTTACTGCTTTCTAGATGGGTACTCAGGTTACAATCAGATTGCCATTCATCCTGATGACCAGGAAAAGACCACATTCACATGCCCTTACGGTACCTTCGCATTTAGGCGAATGCCATTTGGGCTGTGCAATGCCCCGGCCACCTTTCAAAGGTGTATGATGAGTATCTTTTCAGATATGGTCGGGAATTCTCTTGAAATTTTCATGGACGACTTTTCAGTGTTTGGGTCGTCATTTGAGTCATGTTTAAATGAACTAACTAAGGTTTTGAAACGTTGTGTGGAAACTAATCTGGTTTTAAGTTGGGAAAAGAGCCATTTTATGGTTCAGGAGGGCATTGTCTTGGGACACGTAGTATCGGCTAGGGGAATTGAGGTTGACAAGGCTAAAATTAAAGTAATTTCAACATTACCTCCCCCTACTAATGTCAAGGGCGTCCGTTCCTTTCTAGGACACGCCGGATTTTACCGTAGGTTTATTAAGGGATTTAGTGTCATAACAAAACCCTTATGTAATTTGCTTTTGAAAGACGTTCCTTTTGAGTTTAATGCAGAATGTTTAAAATCTTTTAACGTGTTAAAGGAACAATTGGTACAGGCACCGATTTTGCAATCACCTGATTGGACACGCCCTTTTGAAATTATGTGTGATGCAAGTGACTATGCAATCGGTGCTGTCTTGGGTCAAAGAGTAGATAAGAAACCGATAGTTATCTACTATGCAAGCAAAACCCTCTCTGACGCACAGTTGAACTACACAACTACAGAGAAGGAGTTGCTGGCTGTTGTTTATGCTTTAGACAAATTCAGGTCTTATATTTGGGGTAGTAAAGTAATTGTGTACTCTGATCACACTGCAGTTAGGTATTTAATGGAGAAGAAGGATGCTAAACCGAGGCTGATTCGGTGGATCCTATTACTGCAAGAGTTTGATTTGGAAATCAGAGACAAGAAAGGGTGTGAGAATGTGGTGGCAGATCATCTGTCGAGGATTCCGATAGAGGAAAGGGATACTGCACCTGAAATTAATGAACAATTCCCAGATGAATATTTGATGTCTGTCACCATGGGACCCTGGTACGCAAATTTTGCTAACTATTTGGCTTCAGGTACGATGCCCGAGACTTGGAACAAAAGGAGGAGACAACAGTTCATCTCCCAAGCTAAGCAATATATATGGGATGAACCGGACTTGTACAAAATTGGTGCTGATCAGGTTATTAGAAGATGCATTCCAGAGGCAGAGGCGTTGGAGGTGTTGAAGCATGCCCACTCATCAGCATGTGGAGGCCATTTTAGTGGCCAGAAAACGGGTCACCGAGTCTTAACTTGTGGTTTTTATTGGCCAACTTTGTTTAAAGACGCTTTTGAATATGCTAAAAACTGTGTGAACTGTCAGAAAATGGGTGGGATTTCAAAAAGGAATGAGATGCCCATGCAACCAATCCTCATTGTCGATATCTTTGATGTATGGGGTATTGATTTTATGGGCCCGTTTCCAAATTCCTATGGGAATTTGTACATTTTGGTGGCAGTTGACTATGTTTCTAAATGGGTAGAAGCAGTCGCCACCAAACACAATGATCATGCTGCCGTGTGTAAGTTTGTCTTAACAAACATTTTCTCTAGATTTGGAATCCCTCGTGTTATCATAAGTGATGGGGGATCCCACTTTAAAAACTTTCATTTTGCCAAACTTCTCAAGCGGTACGGCGTGGATCATAGGGTAGCAACACCATATCACCCACAGACAAGTGGGCAAGTTGAAGTGTCCAATAGGCAAATTAAAGAGATTTTGCAAAAAACTGTGCGACCTGACCGCAAGGATTGGTCAACCAAGTTGGATGACGCCTTGTGGGCATATCGCACTGCATTTAAAACACCTATTGGCACTACACCTTATAGATTGGTGTACGGTAAGGGTTGTCATTTACCAATGGAATTAGCACACCGTGCACTATGGGCGGTTAAACAGGTTAACATGGATTACACTGACGCAGGTGCCCATAGGAAACTGAAATTGTGTGAGCTTGAGGAACTACGTGATGAGGCGTACGATTGTGCATCCGCGTACAAGGACAAGATGAAGGCAGTGCATGATGCAAAGTTGCGGAAGAAGGTCTTTGAAGTTGGACAAAAGGTATGGTTATTTAATTCGCGTCTTAAATTGTTTCCAGGAAAATTGAAAAGTAAATGGCTGGGACCGTTTGTCATTACACGAGTCGGACATTTCGGTGATGTGGAGATTGAGGATTTACAAGATCAGAAAAGACAAGTTGTGAATGGACATCGGTTAAAACCATATCTGGATTGTAACGATATAAACAGGAAGTCATTTGATAAGGTGAGTTTCATCGCGAGCTCACCGGATGATCTAACCGTCTGAGGGTCACTAGAAGTCTGGCTGAAGACTAAAACTTAGCGCTTCCGGGAGGCAACCCGAGGTTTGTTTTGTTTTTGTTTTTTTTATTTATTTATTTTCTCTTTTATTTGTTCGTTTGTTAGCACGTGCAGTTCCTATTCGATGAGCTATTGAAGTACACCCACAACAACACACAAGTGTGGGGAAGTTCAAACCGCCTTGGTAGATTCCTGACTCAAGTTCGGGTGTTGAGGACAACACCATTTTTTTTAAAGGGGGTTTGAGTGGTTAGGAGTACACGTCTTACTTTGTATATATATATATATATATATATATATAAAAGACATGTTTTCTTTTTTATTATTAATTTTGTTTTATTTTATTGTTAAAAAAAAATAAATAAAAAAAAAAAAAAAAAAACGAGAGCCTCCAACGTAAGCTAGTGGCGTAGCCTACGCCAGAGACTATGAACAAAAAAGTCGAGAGTCTCCAACGTAAGCTACGCTAGAGACGTAACTTACGCCAATTAAAACATGGAAATAACCCATAACTTGACCCATGAATAACCCACCTACCCATCACAACATCTAGTCAACCCTTTTCATTTAAAAAGCAGATCTATCATCTTCCTCCTTAAACTTTAAAACCTCCATAACTATCTAACTCCTTAGCTCTTTCAAAACTCCACCAAAACTCACAAATCAATAGCCTATCTTGCTTAGTTTTTCGAGGAGAACAAACCCTTAGTGTTTGTTTTCCATGATTCTTCGTCGTTTGTGAGACATCTGAGAAGAAGGTGACGAACCCTAATCTCCAAATTTGGGGGTTTTCACATTGAGTCATCTAGAGGTTCAATTGAAGTTTAAACAAGAGTTTTTAAGCTACAAAGGATGGCAAGGACAAAGGACGTGTCTGGAAACACGAAAAAGAGCAAGGCGATTGCAAGTTCTTCCGGTGCATCTAAACAACAACGTGTGAGAAAGAAAGGGAAACTCTCTGCAGCTGATATGACATTGAGTATTCATGATCCTGGACCAGTACCGAGGCGTGAAGAACCACAAACATCAAAATCGGTTGATAAGCCAATTTGGAAAAGCGGGCCGTTGTCATCACAAGAAAAAGAATGGCAAGCGGACTTGTATGATGATAAGTTAGCTAAGTTGAAGGATAGGAGAGATGCATTTATTTGTGAGAGGGAAATTACTGATTCGAAGTTCCGCCCGTTTGGTATTGTGGAAAAGTTTGAAGCTTTAGGGTGGGAGGCTGCGTTAAAGTGCTATGACAAGGAGAAAAGTCTCATGTATATGGACCCGGTTCATGATTGGATGGCTACTTTAGAGGTGAAGTGGGGCAAGACACCAAAAGACATGGTCCTAACAGGAGTTGCTAGTGATATAAAAGTGTCAATGTCCATTAAAACCTTACGGAAAATTGCAAATTTTGACTCTAGAGCAAGTGATGAATACATTTATCCTGATGTAGACACGTTGTACCGACATCCAGAAAGACATCCGAGATGGAAAGAGATGATTGAAGTGTTGTTTGAGCCAGGAAAAGGGGACAAGATGGTTAGGAATGATTTGAAGCGGGAGGTTAGATTGTTGTTGATATTTTTGGTGCAGAATGTGATGCCTCGACGGGGTGATAAGTTTGGTGTTCGTTTATGGGAAATTCCAATTCTATATTCCTTAATGACTGGGGCACCGAAAGTGTCATTTATGTATTTGGTGATGATGAACATTTGGGATGCACGAGAGCAAATTGATAAAAGAATAATTCCTCATGTTCGATTGATTACAGCTTTGTTGAAACTTCATGGAGTGTTTAAATACCCTCAGTCAGATACTAAAAGAGACACCACTCCATTTACATTGAAGAGCTTAAGTAAGTTTCAATGGGTGTTCTCTAGTACCGAGCGGTACTTTAAATTAAAACACAAACCGACAGGACAGAAACTGAGGGCATTAAAGCCCAATGCGAGAGAGTTAGCCGTGGACGAACATGACGAGGTGTTCAGTGATGATAGTCAGGATTATGCTCGAAATGTTGAGAATGATACTGAGGACGATGAGGAGGAAGTACAGATAGGAGGCACTCATGGGAGTATGTGTTATGACGGTTGGGATACAGAGGTATTTACACGGGTGGAAAAGATGAGGCCGGATGGATATAGTGGGTGGCCTGATTTTGCTCAGGCATTATATGATCAGAGTAATTATCACGCCGAGCAGCAAAAAGTGGCGTCTAAGGCACTTTACGACAGGCAAGAACATTGGAACCGTATGCATGCGTATAACCAACAGGTAGAAATCAATCACAGGTATAATGATGACCAACAGAGACGCATGTATCAGCAGTGGAGTAACAAAGAACAGGTGATAGTGCACCCACCCTATGTGGATTATTCCACATGTTCACCACGAGGAGATAGACCAGATCGTCCTATGCCACCGGTGCACCATTCACAATGGGTGGATCCGTATCTGCATGCAACACAAGTACAAGGGAGTTCAGGGGACAGTTCAAGAGATGTTCCTGGGTGCCCAGGATGGTTCGAGACGATGACGGGGATTTTTGGATCCCCCAAGCCACCTTACTTTTGAGCACTCTCTGATTCCCGATCAGGTCCATGTGCTCTTCTCTTGACTTAAATATTTGGTTCTGTAATAATTTAAGGGCATGGTTGGTCGGGAGGGTGGTTGAACAATTTTTATTTATGTTTTCTTTTGGTGTGTTTTGTACTGTTGGTGGTGTAACAAACTTTATGTTATGTTGGGAATGGTTAATTTGTGTTAATGTTTGTGTGGACGGATCGGGTGGAAGGATTAGCCGCTTAAAATTGATAATAGCATGAGTTGGTAAAAAAAAAAAAAAAAAAAATATTCCCACGTTTTGACCTTAAAAACCTATACATTGGGGACAATGTATCCCAAGTGTGGGGATGCGTAGAGTCTTAAAAAAATGACAATTTTTTTAATTTTTGCCTTCGAGCGGTCTAATCGGACATGAAAGCGGCTTATTCAGTACATTCCCAATTCGTTGTTGCTTGTGAGTAAGGGTCCTTAGTCATGGTTCAATTCGAAGAAAAGTAATATGAGCCGTTTTCAGCAGGTTTTTTTAGAATTATTATTAGAATTGCCCGACTAGAGGTAACAAGCTATTGGTAATAAATGCATGCACACATCGGTAACCCATTCCCTATTTTGGTGAGATTTTGAGCCTACTAAAGTTGTAGAATGATTTACACATAAATATATTCATTTGTTGAGAGTAGGCCACTTGTTTCACTGTTTTAGAACTTGTGTGATTTGATACATGCTGAGACTGTGGACTGGACATTTATGCACATAGATGATAGAGGCAATTTAGGATCCCCAATTCGTTTGACACCATTTGTTTGTTATTTGATTTGTTTACCCAACATATTACCCTTAGTAGCCAACTTTGAGCCTTATACCTTTTCATTTGTTAAAATCACATATTCACCAAAAATGAACCGTTAACTTTGATGAATTGTTTCTGACATCCAAGGTCTGAAGTTTTGCAGTTGTTAGTGAAAAAGATATGAAAAAAAAAAGAAAAAAAAAAGAAAAAAAAATGAAAAAAAAAATATATATCTAAAAAAAAAAAAAAAACAATATAGATGTCGTTTGTTATGGGTTGAATGTGACCCAAGCGTTGATTGTTTGTTAGTTATGTTGAATAAGGATTGTCGAGCAATTTGTTTCACCTTTTTCTTTTCGCCACTTTTTAGCCAAAGATTCCATACCTTTACCTAAGCCCAAAACCCGTAAGTCCTTTAGATATGTGCATTGTCTGTGTGATACAGTGGAGGTGTGATTGTCATACAAGCTTATGTTAACAGGGTCTCATGTCTGGCTTTTGAGTGACTAATACTAGCTCATTACACGCTAGTCCAGATATAAACCGAGTGGAGTGAAACATTGTGAGGGGTGTGTTGCATGAGAATAAAAGCTGGAAGCATGTTAGTTTTAGTTGGGCATTTCAGTTTTCAAATAAGAATCAATTTGAACTTGCTGAATTAACACATCTAATGCTAATCTGTGAATGGGGTATGACTTTGGACCCTAGCTAATGCATGGTAGGGACGAGTGGGATGTTTGTTTTTGTCCGTGATAGTGTTTCGAGCGGATTTGCTTGAGGACAAGCAAAGGTTAAGTGTGGGGATGTGATGGAATGGGTTTGGAATGTATGTTTAAGTGTTTAAATGTTGAATATTATGCATGTTTATGTGTTAGTATGTGTGGGATTGAGTAACTATGAGGAATTGATGTTTTGCAGGTTAAATACGAAGATTGAACGTGTTTTGATGAAAATACAAGAATTGGAACTGAATGTTATGATAAATGACATGATAGAGGGTTGGAAGACGAAAACGTGGCCGAAAACGGTGAAGGAAATGGAGTTATAATGAAGAAGTTATGCAAGAAATAATGCTTTTTGCGAAAGCCTCTGACGTAAGTTACGCCAGCAGCGTAGGTTACGCCAGCCTCTGGGAGAACTTTGTAAGGCCTGTTCTGACGTAACTTACGCCAGCAGCGTAGGTTACGCCAGACTCTGACGGGAAAAACACTAAAAAGGCAAAAATTAGGGTTTTGAAGCATCTCTTCCATTCAACACAAGAGAAGGCGACTAGAGGCCATCAAGGGGGCGATTTTGAGGCTCTTTCCACCATTCCAAACCATTCAATCCATTCATAATCATCAACCATGCAATTCCACATCAAGATCGAAGATCAAATCAAGAACATGAGTGGCTAATCTTTTCGTGGTTTCCTCCGGGTGGAGGATTCTTGTAAGTGGATGATTGTTTTTAGTTTTTCTTTGTATTTGAGATTAGCAATCTAAGCATTCGATGCTTTTTGCTTGGTGATTTATTAGTTTGATTGTAAGCAGTTGATTTTTATCTAAAACCTAGTTTTGATTCTTTCAATTCCCGAGAGTTCTAGTAATTGGGATATATTAGATAGAGATTGGGTTTGGTAATCTTCAATTGATAACCGTGTGATAACCTTTCGTTGCTTTGCAATCAAAGTACTTAGTCTTCGTTTATCACAATCAACTAATTAATTGTCTTAATCATGTCTATGTGATTTTCTCAATAAAAACTAATTACTTGAAGCCACTTTGAATCCAAAACCTGGAGGAATCACCTTCCCTCCAATTGTTTACATTTTAACTTTAATTTTGTTTTCACAATCACTCTCAAACAACTGAATTTACTTTTCTAGCAACTAGTTAATTAGTACTCAAACAATTAAACCAAACACTTTCCACAGTACTCCTCGTGGTTCGACACCTGACTTACCCTATCTAATAAGGTAATAAGGAACTGATTTTAATCTTATTTTTGACTGACCCTTCGACATCGGTCATATGTCTGCTCGGATTTATAATTTCGGTTTGAGTCTTAGTAGGCGTTATGTGCTTATGTAGACTTGATGTAATTTTGTGACAAATAGGCGGAATGCGCTTATTGTAGATTTAAAATAAAGTCTTGTGTTAAATAGGCGGATTGCGATTATTCTAGACTTTACTTATTATTTGCTTAGGGATCAAATAGGCGGATTGCGTTTATTTTAACTTTAAGGTTAAAGTATTTTGTTAACTCGTATTTTGACATTCTACTTATTACTAAAACTTTATAAAACTTGAATTCACTCAGCTCGTCTGACTTTGCGTGCATATTAGCTTAATTTCAGGTTTTGAAGAATAAAAGGACGCCTTGGCATGCTGTAGGACTACTCAGATGTGGTTGACATTTCAAATAAGAAAAGCCTACTTTATTTGCTTGAAAACTTATTTTAATTATGTTTTACAAATATATTTTGACCTGTTATGTGAAATCCATGTTTAAATAACTTAACTATTGACTATCCGCTACGTGTTTTCTGAAAATAAAATAAAACTTCTTGAGTATTAATTATGGTTTTAGTCTTTTAATGCCAACTGTTTAACACCCGGTTTTAGAGGTCTTACAGTGTTACACGGTTTGACAAATAATAATATTTTAAAAGTTTAATTTTATTATTTGTAAATAAAGTTAAACATGGATAATAAAAATTTAAACATGAATCGTTCAAATCAATATAAATAACAGAAAGTTAAAAATACATATGAGAATCCAGACCAAAAACCTTATGATCACAAACTCATTTGTCAATTAAAAATATCCTACAATTTAGCTACCATGAACATGTTAGGGTTGAATGTATCTTCCCCTAATCACTTTCATATATAAATAAATAAAAAACTAATTAAACCCCAATTAAAAAATATGAGTAAACTGTCATTTTATCCCTATGATTTAAGAACAATTGTTAGTTAAAAAAAATGCCTTTGTGTCATTTTCATCCCTGATAAGGGAGTAGTAAAATGGTCACTTTTTATCATTTTTCTTTCGCTTATTTAATGAAGAAACAAAATGGATAATAAAAGAAACATGTAGAATGATGTTTTTAACTATCATTTGGCAATTAATTTAACGGTAGTTAACTTTTTGGATTAAATTGGCATGTTTTGAAAATGTTACAGATTAAAATAGCACGAAAATTTATTTTGGACTGAAATGACAATTTTCGTCAAACTACCAGGACGAAAATGACATTTTACTCTAAAGACAATCACATCAATGTCATATCAACCATAATCTTTGACTCCCAAAATAAGCTCATATTAAATTTTAAATTCAAATTACCTCATTCCTCTATAATAATCGAAAAGAAATTAATAATTAAACAATCAAACGGATATGACCGTATCCATTAAGAGGATCCTGAAAGCAATTGTAATCACGTCGAATCAAATAAAAAAAGGATATAAAAACTCTAAACAACACTGTAATATCACCATAATATGATCAATTAAAAGGATTAGAACTCATATAGATCGAGCTCACCTTGCCATTTGATGTTGAAGATGTTCAATATATCAAATTTCAAAATTTGCACTCTTAAACAAACAAACAAACAAAAATTATAAAATATGAAGATTTTTTCAAATTAGAATGATAAGTTAATAGGAAAATAAAATAGAAACATGAAAAAGTAGTTTACTTTTATTGTTTTTGAGAAAATACCTTGAAGTGTTTTTGAGAAAATACCTTGAAGATTCAGAAGATTCGGGTGTAATTTCATCAATGACACACAATATATACCCATATCCAAAAACAAAGATTGAAAAAAAATTAACAGATCTTAAACTTTCGAAACCAAGGATTGTAAACAAAACACCCTAAATAAAAAATCTACAAATCAACAACCGTATTCTAAATTGAGTGTTTTGTTGATTGTTCGGCTTAGAATTGAGTAATTATTAATTGCTAGAATTAAAATTGGGTAATTGTTAATGGTGTTGAATTTAGATTTAACTTTTAGATATTACGCCCCCTAAACAAACATTGGTGCTCAAAAACATAAAATTAAAAAACTTAATGAACAATGAAAAAGTCTCAAATTGGGGGTCAAAAAATTTAAAGAGTATAAAGAATTCTAGGAGACTAACGAGTCATCGGTTAACTATCATCGTATATCATTCTAATACTATATTTTTGCTATGTATTTTGTTATACCGTTAATTGTCGTTTAAAATAAATTTTTTTATATAAATTATTAGGGCCTAAGGACCCTTTTCAGCTCGACCGAGACACTTGAACCTAGGGGTGTTCAAATTCGGATAATCCGAATTTCGGATATCCGAATTTCGGATAATCCGAAATTTTGGATAGTCAATATTGGGATCCGAATCCGGATCCGAAATTTCGGATATCCGAAATTCGGATAATCCGAATTTCGGATTCGGATCCGGATCATCCAACGGATAATCCGAAAGTTAAAAAAAATATAAAAAAAATATAAAAAACATAAATAAAAATAATAAAAAAAAACGTTCTCCTTTATGTCTAAGATGTGAACCTATTAAAAAAACAAAAATCGAACTTAGATAAACGAAACTGGAACAAAAAAATGTAAAAGAATCTTACCGTTTGGTGGACGGGGCTGTGGAGGTCGGAGATGAGGTGGACGGGGGCTGTTATAGAGAAGGGAAGAGGGAGCGACTGCTATGGATTGGAGTAGTATGGACTTAGGATTAGGAGGATTAGGGATTTAGGATTATGTATTGTGTTATGTAGTGTATATAATATTATATATTTATATATATTTTTTAAAATTCGGATTCGGATAATCCGATTATCCGAAAATTTTCAAAATCAGGATCCGAATCCGAAACCGAAATTTCGGATTATCCGATTTTCGGATATCCGAAAATCGGATTATCCAAAATTTCGGATAATTCGGATTCGGATTATCGGATTTTTCGGATTCGAATTCGGATTCGGATTTTTTTGAACAACCCTACTTAAACCCTCAAAGTGACTCAGATAAACCACTTTACATACAAAGAAAGAATACATCAATAACTTTCCTTCTAACATCTCCATCAACCAATAACGTCATGACGCGAACTGAATCAAAATCAATCAATGGCATCATCATCTTCTCTCTAAAGTTTCGATTCCCACAAGTAAGTTCCATTATCATGAACTCTAATTTATTGTTTACGATTGAATATGCATAATTAGGGTTTATGTTTTGACAACTTTCTCTAGATATAATCAACAAATACCCTTTCTTCTAAATTTTCATAAAAAGATTTTATCTTTATTAAGAAAAACCTAGTTCAATAATTAGATATGTAATTCCTCTTTTCAGCTTATAGTGCTATATGATGTAATCTCATTTAGTCATTTTGCATTTTCAAAAAATGAAATTTTAAAGGGTGTGACAATATTAAATATTATGAGGTGTTCGTGGACAAATATTCGCAGTTTGGTGGGTCCTACTTTGGTGTTTAAACAAATAATTTCCCGCCGAACGCCGCACCTGGGAACTACTACCCTTTGTCGTGTTTTCACTATAAAATAGTCTACACACGTGGATAAGATAATGAATTAATGATAGCAAATTTTCATATTTATAAAAGTACTTAAATTTAAGAGAGGAAATTTGTGCTTAGCCCGTAAACGAACCGAACGTTCATAAACTGTTAGGCGGAAATTTCGTTTATTTAAATAAATGAATGAACACGAATACAAATTTTTGTTCGTTTAATTAAACGAACGAACATGAACATACGTTTTGTTCGTCATTTTATGTTCATGAACATTCGTTTATGTTCGTTTATTTATGTTTGCTTATGTTCGTTTATGTTCATTTTTTATTTTTATTCGTTTAATTAAACTTTACTTTATTTTTATTATTTATTTCTCTTTTGTTAAAATAACCTTAATTCATATTATACTATATACAATATATTTGATATGTTCTAAAAACTTAAACCTAACCCTAACATTCTAAACATATCAACCGCTCTCAACACTTCATAACTCTACCTCCCTTTTTCTTCACACTCCATAGCCTTACCTTCTTCCACTTCCGGCTGACCACCTCCACAGCCCCGTCTCCACTCTCCAGCCTCCTACCTCCACAATGCCGCAAGTATGACCAACCTTCTCTTATCGTTTTTTTTTTCTCTATAGCTTTGTGGGTTTTATCATTTACCACGATTAGAAGCTAGACATATACCACTCACCATTGATTGTTCTGGCTAAAGCTGATTGATGTAAATTCATTATTTGTCCGACTAGAACTCATCTTATACATGGTCTTAATTGGTGTTTGTTTATGTTCATTTATGTTCGTTTATGTTCATTTGTGTTCATTTATATTGATCATTTGTGTTCGTTTATCTTCATGAACTGTTCGTTTATGTTTAAATAAACGAACATAAACGAACACGAACACGTCAAGTTTCTTAATGAACGAACACGAACACAAAAATGTGTTCGATTATGTGTTCATGTTCGTGTTCGGTTAAAGTTAAATGAACAAAATGAACACGCCTGTGTTAGTGTTCATCAGGTTCGTTTACAGGCCTGTTTGTGCTTAAACTACTAATTTTACATGTAGGCGACATCAAAACATACAATAACTTTCATTCTAAAAGGTTGTGATATAAAAAAACGCAATACGATCAAGACAGTCAGAACGAAAAGTAGTTACATTGATAGAAGAGGGTTTTTAATCCCATCGTCCCAAGCAAGAATAGCTTTATAAATGTACAGTAACTTGAATTTTTACCGCCGTTCGAAAATATATTACATTTGACCCGACTAGTTTTCGAACAAAATCTATGTCAAAACGTAGACTAACTGTAAACATACATACAAATAAGCATGAAAACGAACCTACTTAAATTCTTACTACCATGTACATAAAATAATCATATGTAACAATGTTTTTTAAGGACCAACTGAAAACATACATAAAAGTAAGCATAAGAACGTATTATATTTGACTTGACTCTTTCCCGAAAAAAAATAAGCCAAATCGTAAACTAACTTAAGTTATAGTGACATGATGTACATGAAAATAAGCGTGTAAGAAAATAGTGTTTTTTTTAGTTAAACAATGAACATACAAAACGTAAATTTGAAACTTAAAAAACACATGGGGTCAAATGTCCCTTGTATAAAAAAATTAGAAACTTGAGAGGGTGTAAGTGTCATTATTAAAAGTTAGGAGGGGCAAAGACACTGAGAGAATTCCCCACCGACTTTGGTATTTTAGTATTATTCTAGGAGAGGATTTGCACATTGCGTGAGTACTGTGAACAAAAAATATATGTAAAACATTGAACAACACAAGCGTTTTGCGGGGGAGGGGGTAAACAAAACCCACATATAAAAATTGACATCAAAACGACGATTATAGGCTATTTGGAGAATCGTGTTGCATATGTGTCATCACCACATTCAATATGCTAATGTGTTCAATTCTTGTTGATTTGGTTCTTTCGGGTTAACCCGACCCATACAATAACATTTCAAATTTCAAATCTAAAGTCTCTCCCTCTCAAATACCCCCCCCTCTCTCTCTCTCTCTCTCTCTCTCTCTCTCTCTCTCAAAAAAAAAAAAAAAAAAAAAAAAAAAAAAAAAAAAAAGAGAGACCCGGTTAGTTTTCATTTCAAAATTCAAACACACATACTCTCTCACTCTTCACCTACCCTCTCTTCCCTTTCTCTCATTTATGTTTTCCTCTTCTTCTCCACAATGACCTTATTGGTTTCCTTTGTGTCTCCAATCTCTTCTAGATCTCCAATCGCAGGTATTATCTCTTTCTCTTAGCTTCTCTATGTTCTGACTGCATCTCTTCTCCTGCAACAATTTTCTTACACCCCTCTTTTATCTCCTGGCTACCTTCGTTTTCCTGTGACGTTTTAAGAGGTCAAATCCGTCAGTGGACTCACAGACGTCCCTAAAATGGTCTAAAAAAGTTTCCCACTTAGTATAAAAGGGTGTGTGATAAAGATAGAGCGGTGGTGGGATAATAATAATAATCGTAATAATAATAATAATAATAATAATAATAATAAGAGAATTTGAGTCAATAAGAGTGTGGACTCACTCACACCAACTAGACCAGACCAGACGGTTACTCTCTACTTCAAATATTCTCTTCAACAATCGGATTCTAGAACCTTCCAATGTTATGAAACATCAAGCACCAGTATATTAATCTATAACCATGGGCAATTGTGGTACTCGAGAGGAATCCACAAATAATAGTGAAGGTATGGTTTCAAATCTACACCTTATTCTTATACGGACGATTTTGAATGTTTTAGGTGTTGTTATAGTTGTTGTTGTTGTTTCGTTAGGAATTTGACCTGCATTTGTGTTGTTTATGATTGATGAGAGCTAAACTTTGTTGAATAAGTAATCTGCTACAGGTGATGTCTGCGTTTGTGTTTTTGTATGACTAATGTAGGTGTTATTGTTGTTTCTTAGTGCATAATTTAACCTGCATTTGTGTTTTTTTTTTTATGATTGATGAGAGTTAAACTATTAGTGATGGAATTGGGAATAATTACTAGCAAAAAATACAACCCTACTTGAAGCATACACAATCTGTGGAATTGATACAATACACTAAAAGCTACATGAGGCTCAAGAGACAACTATGGCATAGTTGATGATTTGGTTGAAAAATTATTGAACATGGTTTGTATTTCCAATCCGTATGAGATATCATTTGGTATCAGGTTACAAAAAGTCTTAGCGCTTTGTTAGTTTAATATGAATTCATGTTAGTATGCGCATGATTTGGGCTCTTTGTTGCTCAGTTATTTTGTTATAAAATTTGAATACATAGGCACTTGACATACTATCCTTGTGGTTTGAGTTAAAATGATGAAATCTCGACACAAAGTGTCATATATTGACTGATATGTTGAAACCTTTCAGGTGACGGGTCTGAAAATGTTAGTTGTGTGTTAGACGGATCATGTTCTTGTCAACCCATGAAAACTTTTGCTGTGTCTGGGTTTCTGTCAAATTTTCTGGTTTGGTTTGGGTTCAACCCAAACCCACTAACATGTGAATCTCGACCATCCAACACCCGATTTACAGGTTAAATTTGGTAGTTTGTAGGTTTGAACATCTCATCAGAACGTAATTTTAAGTCATTGAATATGATGCTGCTCCTATTTCCATTTACTTGATGTTATCTTTTTCAATGCAGCTCACTGGCAGAGGGCAATCGACAACCAACAAAACTATGGTATTGGTTGATCAATTGAACCTTCTTTAAAGAAAATTTGTTTATTGTGGCCTGCTTCTTGTGAAGCAAAATGATATCAAGTTTGCGTATAAACTAGCAACATACGCAATCAGGTCTGAAGCTACCAAATTCGCAAAACGTATGTCACACCCTCAAATTCCACGTGCGGGGTTTTACCGCGAGGCGCGCGACAAACCAGGATCTAAGTCAACGGTCACAATAAACGACACTATATGATACGTAAAAAGGACATAAACAAACCATCAAGTTTTCATAAATCCATCGCTGCGGAAGCGTAACACTTTATTACAAACCAAAAATGCAAAAGTACGTAAGTCTGAAAAAGCTAAGTAAAATGCATATGAATCCTAGACGCCGTGAGACTCCGTGCGCCTATGATAAGCTGCTACCTCAAAGACCTGAGACAAACATGCTAAAAACGTCAGCAAATAATGTCGGTGAGTTCACATGTTTTATGTTAAATGTTTTAAGTAATTAAAGTCATCATGTTATCACTATGTTAGAAATGATAGCGTTAGCTAGACGCATGAATAATACTACTACGACCGGAAACCATTACAGACAACGATATATGATTTTGCCCGAAACGATTATGCACTACCATTCCCCGGTAGCGTTATAACCGAGACAATATGCACCCGCCCGGCTCCCAGCCGAAGGGTGGGGTCTGTCAGTCCCAATACATCTATCCACATTTCCCCCGTTATGCTATCCAGCATACTCATGGTTTCCCCGAGACTTTACGTATCGTATAGCACAAATGAATTTAACACTAGTATAACATGATAATTTATGAAATATGTATAAGCATGTGTCTCCCCCGAAATGTAAAAACGTAAAGTGGGGCCGTGAAACTCACTTGATGCTGCTCCTCTCACTAAGACAAGTAAACCTGCTCAATAGACGGCACCAAATACCGGTGACCTATCATGACGAGCGTATAAGGTGTTAGACTAACAACCCGTAGGTTGATTAGTCCCTAGCAGTCCAGACCATGACCGTGTACATATGAAATGATGTTTAAACGTTTAACCGACCACACCAGACAAGACCCGGCATCCCATTGGTGACCCGACATCCCACGTGTTAGCCGAAAGCAAGATATCATGCAACACATGCAATTAAACACTTAATGCGCGCAAGAGTTCACCTAATCTAACATATCAGTCAATTAACGTATAACTAAGTCCGAACACGTGTTACCAAGTCATTGGACATGTCACGGGGTTCCTAACATGTTCCTAGGCGTCAATCTGTGTTTCGGGATGTTAAAATATACATATAGCAGTTGTACACGCGATTAGGAAGCAAACATGTGATTAGGAAAAGTCAACCCGTTATTAGGAGGGTCAAAATGGCGAGTAGGGTTGTAATCACTAGTAAAATGGTGAGTAGGATTGTAATCACTAGTAAAATGGTGAGTAGGGCTGTAATCACTAGTAAAGTGGTGAATAGGGATCCTAATCGCCTATAGTTCAGGCGATTAGGAGCCAATCGCCTATAATAGGGGCGATTAGAACTCCTATTCGCTAGTTCTGATCTGTTCCGTCCTTTTTGCGCGTTTAACCCTCCAAATCAGATCTGAAACATGTGTAAACACCCAATACCCAACCCAAAACATTAACCCAACTATTTCAAGCAAAAACCCCTAATTTATCATCACCCTAGCCGTCTCGAATGCATGCGGTTTCCCAAAATAGCATAACTTGCATGTAAGCATCACATCAACATGTAAAACTTACCCTATATAGCAAATATTCATATTTCATCACATAACGACGTTATCCGACATTATCCTACTGTTCTAGCATCATCCTAGAGTAAACCTTAACCTTAAACAATCATCAAAACACAATATATCATCATTAATCCTTCATAATCATTCAAACGAGTCAAAACGCCTAATATCAATATTACACATCTATGAACCTTCAAACTCCTAGGTTATCATCATATTAACTCATTTAGATCAGAAACACAATAATAACACAAGAACAATCATGTTTAAACAATAAAAATCCTATCTTGCATGAATACATCACATATAACAAGCATAGAGGTTTGGGTTTGTTTTGAAACTGATTTTAATGAGTTTTCAAAGACACAAACGTTTATAAATCAGGTCTGGACCTTTAGGGATCAAAACAGTATCATATTAAAGGTTTGGGATGAAGAACACACCTTGAAATGGTGAGATTATGAGGTGTAAGGCTTGGAAATGTGGTTTCTTGCCCAAAAACGTGTTGCAGAGGTTGGATAAGGTGTGGGGTGGCTTTGGGGTGTATTAGGGTTTCACAAATGATGTTTTGAAACATAAGGGTGGTATTTATAGGCGTTTTTAGTCGTCACCTGCAGTTCAGGCGAGTACGAGGTGGTTATAGGCGAGTAGGGCTGTAATCGCTAGTAGCAACTAGCAATTAGCCTCTTTTCGCCCCTAGGCTTCTTCTACTCGCTATTTCTACTGGCGATTAGGCTTCCCCATGTGGCCTAATCGCTTATAGCAGCTATGTCCGGGTTTTTGGCGCGTTAAACCCTATTTTAACATATATAAACACGTTTTCACATACCGACAAGTTGCATAATGATTATAAGTATGTAATGCATGATAACTAACACGTTCCCACCCGATCACCAATTCCCGGGACTCAAGACTTGCGTGTGTGCAATAAGCCCGGCGATTCTACATATCGCCGATCCTTGTACACATGGTTATGGACTGACACCCAATGATCTCTCGGACCATTGTAACGACTCCCAATGATTCCCGAATCATCGACACGACTCAACCGACCCGGTCAAGTATGATATTAAGTAGTTGTTTTCAATGTTTTCGTTGAGGTAGACTCGTATGTATGCAAAGTATGAAACGTATGTATGTGTATGAAAAGTATTACCCTGAATATGCCGGGTGTCACAACATATTTCTGGCAGAACATTACTCGAGCAGTGTATAATATGTTTTGAGTCTATCTACTGTGGTCAAATGTTTTCTGTCAACAAATGTATGCACAAATACCGTTTTTCGTGTATGAGAAAGCATGTAGAAGCAAAGTTACTTCAAGGAAAACTGCCTGAATGTCCACATGAGAACTGCAATTCCAACCTGGAAATCGAAAGCTGCAAGAAATTTTTAAGTTCAGATTTGTATGATATAATGAGCTTACGTGTAAAAGAAGCGTTTATTCCTCCAACAAATAAGGTTTACTGCATGTTCTCTAACTGTTTGTTTCTAATGTCGAAAACCTAGCTCCAAGAACATGCTCCCACTTCATCATCCACTGCTGCTAGAGGAACGGGAATGAGAAACTTTGTTAAATGTCGTTAAAAACATGATCATAGAATGAATAAATAATCGTTGAAATAAGTTACCCTTATTGAGTTTTAAAGCTGCATAAAATGTAAAATGCAGCTCCTGACCTCCTGTAGGATTTCATAGCTCCTCACACTTATCACATTGTTAACCAACATCCAAACACTGAATACTATTTTGTATAGGTAACAAGATGGCGGGTCAAATAAGTTAATAAAGCCCCTTTTTCGTTAATTGTGTAAAATAAAAGTCATGTTTTTTATACTTGGTTTATATAGTATATCATGAGATAATTAATAAGCTAAAAACGAGTGACGCGTTACAAATTATACAAAGAAGTATTTAGAAATTTGTAAACAATTGTAATTTGATTTTATTTTGTATATTTATTAATGTATTATGATTTATATTATAAGTTTTGAACCCCGTGTGTCACACAGACCGTTAGACTAGTATTATAATAAACCATAACTAAAAATCTCACATGACATTTGTGACATTTAAAAAGGCCAACTTTCTCCATCAGTGTCATGTAGCATTAAGTGATTTTAGGGAGAAAAATTAAAAACAAAATTGGATTTTTCTTTCTCATGTTTCTTACTATAATTTTTAAACGTTAATAACTTTTATATACGAGATTTTTTAAAGATAAAAAATTACATCAAATTAACGAGCATTTTGTTATCTTTCCAACGAGTACCATAGTGCTATATAAAAAACGGAGAAAAACCCGACTATTGTTTGGTGGGGTTTTGTTGATATAGGAAAAAAACACGTGTTCAGATAATTCAACAATCATTTATAGGCAAGTCACTAATTATGTTTAAACCAGCAAATGTGAATTCTATTTTCAACCAGAGCAGAATATGTTAAATCACTCATTTGCTAAAAAAAAGGTTACATCTTCTAGATCATCACGTCAATCGCACCCTGCAATAGTTGCTTCTGGCTCTGCTTCTCATCCGAACATATATTTTATTTTTAATATATACTTTCATTCTTATTCAAATTATTAAAATTATTATTTCTCATATTGTAGTACATTAATTGTTATGTTATATCATAACTAGGGGTGCAAACGATCCGACATTTAAAAAGGCCAACTTTCTCCATCAGTGTCATGTAGCATTAAGTGATTTTAGGGAGAAAAATTAAAAACAAAATTGAATTTTTCTTTCTCATGTTTCTTACTATAATTTTTAAACGTTAATAACTTTTATATACGAGATTTTTTAAAGATAAAAAATTACATCAAATTAACGAGCATTTTGTTATCTTTCCAACGAGTACCATAGTGCTATATAAAAAACGGAGAAAAACCCGACTATTGTTTGGTGGGGTTTTGTTGATATAGGAAAAAAACACGTGTTCAGATAATTCAACAATCATTTATAGGCAAGTCACTAATTATGTTTAAACCAGCAAATGTGAATTCTATTTTCAACCAGAGCAGAATATGTTAAATCACTCATTTGCTAAAAAAAAGGTTACATCTTCTAGATCATCACGTCAATCGCACCCTGCAATAGTTGCTTCTGGCTCTGCTTCTCATCCGAACATATATTTTATTTTTAATATATACTTTCATTCTTATTCAAATTATTAAAATTATTATTTCTCATATTGTAGTACATTAATTGTTATGTTATATCATAACTAGGGGTGCAAACGAGCCGAGCCGCTCGCGAGCTACTCGAGCTCGGCTCGGTAAAAAGCTCGAAACGATCCGAGCCTTATCGAGCTCGAGCCGAGCTTGAGCCTAAAACAAAGCTTGTTTATTTATCGAGCCCGAGTTCGAGCCTGGCTTATGAAGCTTGTTAGGCCCGTCGAGCCTTATCGAGCCTTGACGTTTACATAGTTTTTTTAATATTTAATAATATTTACCACTCATTTAAAGTTGTTTAGTAAACGAGCCCGTGCTTGAGCTTTACTTATCGAGCTTACGAGCCTAAACAGACTATTATTTATATTATTTTTATTTAATATATTAATTAATAAACGATCCGAGTTCGAGCTTGAGAAATTACGAACGAGCCGAGCTCGAACAAAGCTCAAATTGAGCCGAGCTTGAGCTCAAGCCTGGTCGAGCTTGGGCTCGGCTCAGCTCGTTTGCACCCCTAATCATAATACATATTTTAACATTTTATATTAGATTTGTCTATCCCGGAAAACTTCTGGGATATAATCTAGTTATATATAGATTAACAGAGAGGATAGTTTAATACGGAAACAAATTTAAGTTGAAGCTACAAGAAAGAATGAATACATGCAACTTTTTTATGCTTTAATTGAGAAAAAAAAAAAAAAAAAAGAAGAAGAAGACATTTTTATGTAAGAAATAATTTATGTAACAAGTAATTGTTTCTAAGGATGCAAAGTTTACATTGTGAAGCGATAGCCTAGGCCTCATCTAATATTAAGCCCAAAATAGGCGGGCCCTCAACGAAACTTGTCAAATATGATCAACTATATTTATACAAACTGTGGGCCTTCTATTTCTATACTTCTCAGTTCTCACTGTGGTGAACTAAAAAACCGACCCCGAACCGGTCTGAGACCAGTATTTCAGGAACCGGTTTCGGTCCCAGATACGAACCAGCGGTTCCTCCATCGATTCCATATATTTTCCCCGGAAACCAGACCGGTTTGACACGAACCAGTCTGTAACCAGTTTGGAAAAGAACCGGTTCGAAACCGGTCTTTATTTATTAAAAAATTGAAATTTTATATAAAAAAATTATATATAACAAAATTATACATAAAGGTTTCTACACATACAAATGTATACCCATACACCTTAAAAAGATTGTAAGAATCAATAAAAATCGAACTTTACATAAAAAATAATAATTTTGTGATGCCTTTTATTTAAAAAAAAAGTGCGCGTGAAAATTGGTTCACGAACCGAAACCGGGGTTGAATTAAACCAAAACCAGTCCGGACACGAACCGGTTCGGTTCCTAAAAATAACCGATATGTGCACGTCTACTTCTTAGCCTTCAATCATTTATAGAGATTGATCAAAAAACGGGTTGGAACCAAAACAGTAAAATCAACCCAAATTAAAGCTCGTACTAAACATTTCAAACCGAAAACTGGAATAAAATCGACCAAACGAAATCGATAAAAAACTGGTTCCAAAACTGAAATCAATAAAAAAACACATAACTAGGTATTGGGGACTAGGACGTCTTCGAGAACACTAAAAAAATTAGGCTTTTGGAAACATAAAAATTGGACCCAAAATTTTGGTAAGAGTTAATTGATGTTTTCGTCCATGTGGTTTGCCCCAACTAACAGGTTTAGCACGAGTATACCACCTTGAGTTCATGTGGTTTGTCGGGCTAACACTTTACATCCCTCTTATTAAGTCCATTAGTTTTTCTGTTAGTTTGTGGTTTAAATGACTATTATACCCCTCAATCCTCTTCTCCAACCCACTCACCACTACCACCCACAACACCACCACCACCACCACCTCCACCGCCATTCTCCCTGCCACACCGGCTACTTCCACTCCACCTTCAAATATTCTAAGAGGGTGTTTGGGATTGAGTTTGGAGATGCAAAAGTGCGTTTGGTCAAAAGTGCTTATTGGCTTATGACTTTTTAAAAATGAGTTTTAAAAAAAGTGTTTGGATTAACTTTTGGGATGAGAAACGTCAAAAAGTCAATAGATTGTCTTTTTTTTTAAGTGTTTCGCTTAACTTATTGTGAATATTGGTTGTATGGGTGGTAGATTTGTAATTTTTTTTTCCAAAAGTCAAAAGCCAAAAGCCAAAATCCAGGATTTCTAACTTCTCAAAAACAGTTTTTCCATCCTTAAAAGCCAAAAGTCAAACAGAAAGTGCTTTCGGGTTACACAAACAGCTTATTGCCTTATTGGCTTCTTGGAAAAGCCAATAATTCAATAAGTTGTTTTGAAACTCAATCCCAAACACCCTCTAAAACGTTTATGCAAATAAATGATTTTCAAACAATTTGGCTAGCCTAAAACAAAGAACCATAGATGTTACAGTAATATGCAAATTCAGCTTATCCAATACCACAAACTAAAATACAATCAGAAGAATCAATGAACATTACTTTGTTAACCCGAAGAAGGATACTATACAGGATGCAGTAGATGCAGCAATTTGACCCATCGCCAGTATAATCTTTGGCGTCGACCACCGGCCACTATCACAACAACCACCAACTATTTCTGCTCCACCTTCAACCACCCTACCTCCCCCACTCTCGAGCCTGAAATGATGGTAGTGGAGTAGAAGTTATCAGTAGTGACGATGTGCTATTGGGCGGTGGCTTTGGCGAGGTGGTCAGCGATAGAGTTTCTCCTGTCGTGGAGAAGAAAGGAATGGAGAAGGAGTGGGACTTATGTTACAGCTAGATGGTGAGGAGAGGGGGTATAATAGTCATTTCATCCACAAACTAACAGAAAAACTAACGGACATTAGTAAGAGGGATGTAAAGTGTTAGCCTGACAAACCATGAGGACTGAAGGTGTTATACTCGTGCTGAACCTGTTAGTTGGGGCAAACCACAGGGACGAAAACTACAATTAACTCTTCTGGTAAAGAGGAATGAATTAAAAAAAAAATAGAATTTAGTGATAGAGCTAATTCTTGAACTTGAGACATCTACATTAAATTAGCATTATTTTTTCAACTCCACTAACAATACTTATATGTATAAGAATTTAATACATATATATGTAAATTTAAAAAAAAAATTCGGGCCCATTTGGAGACCAGGACCAGAACCGTTGACCACCCTGACCGCCCTTTGGGTCGGGCCTGATTGAGGAACCGGTTCCATACCTTATCAGTTCTATACCCTATGATTTGAAACCTGTCTAAACCTAGTTATACCTGACTCTAACTGGTCAAAACCCGAAACCAAAACATAATTTAACCTTTCAGTTCTCTCTAAAAAACACGATTAACTACCCAATCCAATTCCACCAATGCATGATTATTTTCAAATTGACTAAAATAGGAAACGATATTGAAAAAACCCAGTTCTTGCACCTCTATGCTCTAGATTCGATCATATTAGCAATTGAACTATGGGGCTTCAACGGCTTACGAACATAGCTCGCCAGGGGCAGTATAACTTATTAAAACGACCTTAATGTATTTTATATTAACCTTCAATAATTTTAGTTGGTTTTATTGAAAATGGTCTTTTATTATTCATGTGCACGCCTTGAGGGTGTCACAAAATGATGTGTACACTCACATGGAACCTCAATCATATCCAACAACCACTCAACATCAATTCTAGCATCTTTATCCGATCGATCAAATTATATACTTCTAACCAACTTAATGTATGACAAAGTAATATAATCCTGTTTCATATTAACCGAGTGTTCAGTGTCTTTTATACAACTATAAATTAATAAACGTTTTATAAAAAAAAAAAACAATAATAAAGAAATCTTTAGCAGAAGTGTACATTAATAAATAATATGTCACATTAGGATTATGACACATGTTTGGAAAATCGTTATAACATTACCGGTTAAAAAAATTAACAAGGAATTATAAGGAACCTTATAAAAGAGCATATACGAAGATTTAACTTATAAAAAGTTTTTTAAATAATTAAAATTGTTAAATTTTTATACCAACTTGGAAAACATCTATACCTCACATATGAATGTAAATGTAATACACATAAGGGAGGTCTGAGTGGGCGATAACCCTAGGCCTGGTCTCCTCAAGAGCCTATATTTTTAAAAAATATTTATATTATTATTACATTTTTTTGGCGACAACTTTGTGTTTTTTTTTGTGACAACATGTTTTTTGAAAAAAAATGTTTTTTTTAATTCCATATAATATAAAACCCAACTAGTTTAAACAATTAAACACAAATAAGTTTTTCAACCTAAACAAAAACAGACCAAGCAGTTAAAACTCATTGCAAATTCATCGTCGTATTATGACTTTTGTAGTTTTGTACATACATATGATTATGGTCTTTGTATTTTAGGCCACATGTTTTTTTACTCGCTCGGCTTCATAACGTTTAGTAATTTTTGGAGACGACCTTGAATTTGAAAACAATATATTATTTCTTTAATATTTAAAGTTAATATATTTATAAATTAATATATTGTTTTTTTTAATAATTAAAGTTACTATAAAAAAAACTTTTGTTGATGACTCAATTATTTAATTTTTCTTTAATTTAAAACCAAATAAAATATTATTATATGCCAAAAAAAAAACAAAAAAAACTAAGCAAATAAATGAGTAAATGTTATTATTATATTATTGGTGTTCATAACGGTGGACGTTCATCCTGTTTGCCCCAACAGGTAAGCAACCGATCACTCTTCCTTTTTTTTCATCAATTTTTATAAATTCCTGAATAATAATAATAATAATAATGTTGCAGTAGATCTGTGTTTCCCCTTTGGTTATTATATTAATAATATTATTTAGTTTCATTTACAATTGTTCATAATTAAACCCTAATTGTCTAATCTTTTTTTTTTTTTTTTTTTTTTTACAGAATTATAAGCATCGACGGTTTCATCGATCAGAGCTATGAATACTCGAAGGTTATTGCTCTTCTGTTTCGTTCTCTGTATCTTGATTTAGTTGTAGATTATGTTTGGTTGTATAGTTTATTGCTTAGATTAGTAAGTAAGCTCTGTTAGGGTTAGGGTTAGGGTTTTGGTTTTAGATCTGTGATTTAGTTGTTTGGATCTAAGAGTAGCCCCTATGCAGTTAATATCGGTGGGATATCCGTTATCAGCCATTTACAAAATATATCAGTGTCAAATATTGGTTTCGTTATTATCGGCGATATTGACCGATATTTGACAGATATTGACTGAGTTTTGACTTTTAATATTACTGTCAAATATTGGTTTCTGCATGATGTATAAATTAGCGATATCCCACCGGTACCAGTTGACCAATATTTGATTTTAGACCACATTAACTGCTTAGAGTAAGCCTGCGCCATCAATAGACTTCAAGGTTATGTTTTGGATTGAAATAATTGCAACATAGGCTTTATGAATTTGTAGTAAGCCACTAAGCCATGGCTGATTGCTACTTGCAAACCCTCGTATGGCCGTATGGTTGGTGTCGTGGTAACTGACTAACTAGTAAGTGCTCGAGTCTGTAGCAAAATCCAAAGTTCAAATCCTGCTTCGACTGGTTTTCTGTCTATAATCTCTTTGCATGCCGCCTGCCTAGCGCAAGCTGCTTTTTCGTCGACCCCGTTGGTTAGCAGGGTATTTTTGGGGCCCTGTGAGGTAAGCAGTTAATGCGGTAAAATATCGGATATCGGTGAAGGACCGATATTTGAGATATAGGTTATCGCGATGAGATATCGGTGGGATATCGGCAATTTTTATATCATGCAAAATCCATACATGTAGCAATTTAACACTAACAATTCAACATACTCTCCTACCATTAACAAATTAACCTTTTACAACTTGCAAAACACTAACAATTGTAGCAAGTGGGAACTTGTTAAGACTTAAAACACTAATATTTAACACTAACTATTAACAATTAAGACTTAAAACAGTAATAAAAAAGTAATAACAACTATAAGAAGTAAGAAAAATGGAAGAACTAAGAAGAAAAACACCAATATCGGGAATATCGGTGATATATCGGCCAAATATCGGTAAAATATCAGTCAAATATCGGCCAATATCGCCGATAATATCGGTACAAAATATTGGTACCAATATAGTGGTTGATGACCGATAACTGAGATATCGATATATCGGGCGAGTTAACTACTTAGCCTGTGAGTTTTATGGCTACGGGTTCTGTTCTTATTGTTGGAACAATTTTTTTACAAACATGAAAAGCCACTGACCGCACACTGTAACATGATGTTCTATTCAATGTGATAAGGAGTTTTGCATGCTCTATTACTTGTGCCTTTTTATATAATTAAACTTGATTAAATTTGCATCAGGGATGTTCGTGGAGGCAGATCCGCTCTGTTTGATGACATTGAAGATGGTGGTATTAGGGCCACTTCTTCTTACTCATCCCATGAAATTGATGAACAGGAGAACGATAGAGCGATGGATGGGCTTCAAGATAGAGTTTTGATGCTGAAAAGAGTATGCAAGCTCTAACCTTGTGATTTTAGTGTCATTTTTGTCATGTTTTGCTTGTGTTGAGAAAACTGTTCGGTTCAAATATACCGTATCCAAGTAACTATCATTAGCGTTGTATATGTGTGCTGATGAAAAACCAATTGAACTGTCCCCTGTGATTTTGGTTTATAAATCCTATATCTGTTTCGAGTAAAACTAAGCTGGTTTATTTCAACAGCTGACAGGTGATATTCATGAAGAAGTGGAGGGTCATAACCGAATGTTGGATAGAATGGTATTTCTGTAACATGGTATATTTTGTGTGTATTTATCTTCAACAGTTGATAACAATATTAATTTTCTTCATTAGGGGAATGATATGGATTCTTCAAGAGGCATTTTATCTGGAACCATGGATAAATTCAAAACGGTAATGCATATCTACTTTATCATTCAACTGCGAACTTTTTCATATATGAAACCTGTCGTATATTCTGCTCCTATGTAGATGTGGTAGAATGGATGGATCGAGCGGGCTGGGTATTGGGTCAAAACAAGAAATTGTTTTGCATGGCTTGGGCCAGGGGTGGCAATTTTTGTCAGACCCAAAACACGACACCAAAAGCTGTCAAATCTAAAATGTTTTATAAGCGTTCAGGTTGACTTGTTTAATTATGTCGATCGCTGCGATCCGCCCGCCAACCCCTTCACAACCCATTTAACGAATTTACTTCAACTCTCCAACCCTTTTATGACCCATTTAATACATTTATAACTTGATTCTTTTTTGGGTTACACGATTAGGGTTGATGTCTTTGAAACCCGTCAACTCGACAGGATTGCCACCCTTAGTTTGGGCTGACTCAAACGATGGCTGTCAAAATTTGATTATTATTTTTCGTTCACTATTGGCCCGATTCTTTTTTAACAAACTTTATTTTATTTTGCCTGTTTCACTTGTTGGAGATAAACACATCATCCCTGCATTATAAATAATTGTTAGAACTTATCTTCTACAGGTTTTTGAGACTAAATCAAGCCGAAGAATGTTTACGCTTGTCGCTTCATTTGTTGTCGGTTTCCTGGTCATATATTATCTTACTCGGTAATTCGGGCTCTTTTTGAACTCGAAACCGTAACTCTTCGGGGTGGGACCTTTTTGGTCTAGTGAATGTTAGACGATGCTCTTTGTGTGGACGTTTATGTAAAAAAATCTTGTTGAAATGGAGATTTGTGTGCCTGGTTTGAAGATTATATATTAAGCTGTTTATATACTGTTTCTGGTACATCTCTCTTTTGTGTTGAGTGTGTTTTATACTTCCATTTATTTTATATTTATTAACATAAAATTTAAGTTAAAATTTAAAAAATGTAAAGTTAAAAAGTTAAAAAAACTGATGCACCAGCCGGGAATCGAACCCGGGTCTGTACCGTGGCAGGGTACTATTCTACCACTAGACCACTGGTGCTTTGATGATTTGTTGATAACAGTTTATTATTATATATAAATTAGTGTTCTACATTAAACCATAACTTATTTATTCTGTTTTCTTATATCGCCGATCATGTCATAGAAGTTTAGCAAATGAAATGTGATACAGAGTCATTTTATGACCATACTCTCAACTTTCAAAAACCTGACACCGTAGCCTGACAAATTGACTTCTCTTTTTATTAAATATCATTATTCATAAGACTCGAATTATTTTGAGATACATCAAGAATTAAAATTTCTAAGGTGAATGATGAGTATATGATGATTCATGAAAAATGTATCTAAGAGGTTGTGGTGAAACTATATTGATTGGCATTTGGCAAGGTAGTTGATATTGAACTCATTGCATTAATAGATGATAGTGAATTGGAGATGTTTCATATTTGGTGAAGACGTTTGATTGTTTGAAGACTTAAAAAACATTTTGTTTTCGATAAAACCCTTTCAAAAGATATGGATTTTGATATGAGGTTGACATGTAAGATCTGAGTATATACCATTATACTACAAAACATAGGATTTTAAACAATAAGTGTACCCGTCGAAAATTTCTTAGTGAAAGTGGGTCCCGTATGTGAAACCCTGCCGAAAACACGTGGCGTGAATAATGGATTTATCGCCAATGATGGCCAGCCCAGCTGGTCGGAGGTGAGAGGGTTTACCTCTTAGAGGGTTCCCGCCTGGGGGCGACTCAAGTTCGAATCCTTGCTACTGCAAAATATACCCACTTAACATTGAAAGGGCCGGGCAAGCGGGGGGATTCGATCTTGGGCACGGGGGGTTGTACTTCACTCGGGTTACCACTACACCAGCCGTTAAAAAAAAGAATAATGGATTTACCGCTGAATATTATTACTACAAACGTATCATTGACAACTAAACCGTTTAATTAAGAGGTTGTCCGTTATTTTATACTGATCATCAATGGAGTTTTTTTTTACTAATTACTATCAGAGTTTTACAGATGAGTTGCCAACAACAAAAAAGCTACAAATGACTATTGTTAAGATGAAGAGGAGTAGTAACCTTTTTGTCTTTTGTGTTTTTATGCATTGTAGTTTTTATAATTTTCCACAAAATTTCAGGACTTTAGTTTTTGTATTAGTTTTTGTTTTACGCTTATTTTCTGGATGAAGTCATTGTTTGGTTGAATTGTCGTCACATTTAGTCCCTTTGTTTTTTTTTTTTTTCATTCGGTTGCTACTTAGCACGCTGTTTGGTGATCACATTTGGCACCTCATGTTTTTTTATCCCCTCAATCGACTTTCTAATATGTGTTGGTATACATTTAACTTCGTCTACGTTTTACGTCACATGAGTCACTTGATGCTAAAAATTTAAGTTTTCTATTTATGTTTTTTTCCCAATTTTTTCGTTGTTAGTCCCCCGCTGCAACCTTGGTTGCACGATCTAACGCTCCGGCCCGCCCCGCAACGCAAGGGTCTGAACACTAGTTATAAATAACAATGTCAAACAATAGAGATTGAAGGGTTGAGGAGAGTCCTTACTAGTGCTTACGTTCGGATCGGTGTCAACATATGTCTCGTGAAGCTCTAGCAAATGCAATCCTACAGTATAAAAAGAGAAGTACATTAACTCATTTATAAAAATTTCGCCAGTATAACCATTGTGAACAAACATTTCCGTTAATACTTGTTATAGGAGTTATGGAAATACAATTCCTACACATTATTACACAATTTATTCAGTTATCTTAACACATGTTAAAGATCGAGTGATCGACATCCCATAGCATATTAGCATTACATTTAATCTAAGTAATTCAAATTGTTATGAAATAATAATACAAATACAATCATTTATAGTATAATATTACAAAGGGGTATTGGATTTTAATAATCCAAACTTTCACCTATTAACCGACAATAATCTGTACTTCAAAAATTCTCAACAACGATCCCAACTTTCGACGTATTGGCTGACCATAAACCTTTATTAACTGAGAACTAACTCAGTTAGTGGATGATGACGTGGACGCTGATGTGGCATGCTCAGCCTGACATGGATGATGACATGGACGTGGATGATGACGTGGACGACAATATATTATATCCGTTGTAATGTAATAAAACAAAATTTTTGCCCAATTCTTATATATTTTAAAAAGTTTTTTTAGAACATAGGGCCTTTACAATTTAAACGAGATTCTAACATGATGCTAATAGTCTTTAAAAAACAATTTATTAAAAATAACTTATAAGAGAGTAGGAACTATTATTTCCTTCGCTTCATTTCCCTCTCAAGCAAAAAAAAAAAAAAAAAAAAAAAAAAAAAAAAAAAAAGAACTTAGCTTTAAGTTGAGACAATAGATATATGTGTTATTACACTTGTTTAGCACAATCAAATTAATTAGTTTCATGTATTAATTATTCATCTATCTCAACTTAAATATATTTATATTTTTTCTCAAATCTGAAAAATAGAAAATAGTTATATACTAAGATCGCTCACATAGGAAATATGGTTAAATGATATGGTAAATACTTTTTGAAACAACCTATTTTAGTAGATATAACAAATTGTTTTTATTTATACTCAGAGGTTTTATATGTTTGTATTACATATCGGATTTTAATATCTAAATAGTAATCTATTTTTACTGATAATTTGACCAATTAAATTGATAACTTTCACTTTCGTTCACTTTCGTTGACAACGACAAACCGTTTGACAATGAAAATGAAAGTTAGAAGTGTGCATGGTCTAAATCTTAGCATGTATTATATTATTGAGCAATGAATTAAAGTTTGAATTATTGAATCTAGTTTGTAAAATAAAATAAAAAATTAAGAGAATACAGAGGTTGAAAATAAAAGGGATTTTGATCATTTCAGGGACCCAAACTATCACTTTTTAAACTTTTCCTGAGTTAAAGTGTGCTTTTTACCATAGCACTTGAAAGAAATTTTGTCATATACGTAGTTGAATGTGATGATATACAAGGAATATAAATGAGTAACAATAAGTAGTTTTTTACTTTTTATTAGTTGTTTTTTTCTTCTTCTATAATTTAGCCTTTTATTTTAAGGTACCATAATGGGGACGGGGAGAACAGTGAGTGACACATTTTATTTAATTAAATTTCTTTGCCACTTAATTAATTGTTTCTAGTATTTTTGTTCATAAAAGTTTAATGTGATTTAATTTAATAAACTTTTTGTAGACTTTTTATAAACAAATAAATCTATGATGGACTACAAATTAATTTAAGTGGTTGTTTACAAAGTTTTAGAGTTAACTTTCTTTAAACATCAAAAAAAAAAAAAAAAAAAAAAAAAAAAAAAAATCTTATTTTGACTTTAATTATTACTATTTTTTCATTTCATTTAAGTTCTAGGAGTTTAAATTTCTTTCTAGTTTTTATTTTTAAATATCTTGTTTTTGACTCCTGGTACACCGTACATTACACCATTTCAGAAAGTAAAAATCATATAATATAGTTAGGGCTGTACACGAGCCGAGCCAGGCCCAGCTCGAGCTCGAGCTCGGCTCGTAAATGTTCGAGCCGAGCTCGAGCTGGCTCGAGCCAGCTCGTTATATTTTTTTATTATTTTTTACAAATATTTATTAAATAAAAAACAATAAAATTACACATAATCATGTATATTTTTTTTTCTTTTTCTAAGTTATGGTTTATTTATTATGAAAAGATGGGGTAGATAGGTAGTATGAGCGGGATTTTCAAATTTTGAATTTCAGAATTAGGTTTGGAGCCAAAATATATTAGTTTCATCTATATATTAATTACACATACACAAGCCTGAGTCGAGCCATATGTCGAGCCATCGAGTCGAGCCACGAGTCGAGCCATCGAGCCGAGCCACGAGCTGAACACCCCTGGCTCGAGCTCGGCTCGATTACAAAACGAGCCAGCTCGGCTCGGCTCGAAAACAAAACGAGCCTCTTCGAGCCGAGCTTTTTTCGAGCGAGCCTTGAGCCACGAGCTTTTTGTACACCCCTAAATGTAGTGTAATTTGTATATCTAAATGACAACAAATTCTTTTTTTTTTTGAACGGTTAATTTCTTACACCCCTTTCTTTACATATTTTACACCCTTATACACATTTTTTTTGTTTTGTTTTTTACACACCCTTGGAGTTAAACTTCTAATCTCATCTAAGAAAGGATTTCCTCTCTATCTTTTTATTCATAGGCGAAGGTTACTTGGGGCTAGGGGTGGCCCTGGCCCCCCTGTTTTTTGGCGCAGTAGTGAAAATTTACAATTTTCGTAGGTAAATTGAGTCCGGGTTAAGTCCGGCCCCTGCCGATTTTCCACTACCGATCGAAAAAAATTGAGTCCGGCCCCCGCCGATTCCAAAACCAAGCTTCGCTACTGTTTTTATTCATTCTTATATATTATATATTATAAGATTATATGAACACAACTTAAGTTTCTTTTTATCTCTAGTTAATGAATGATGAAAATGATGTATATCTAATATAGCTTCCAATAATTTAGGATGTGTATAGACTACAGAGATGGTGGTGAGTGGTGATGACATCTAACCAATAAAACCCCTTTATCCCATACTTCTCTATTGTCTTTACACTAAAACATGCACATTTGTCACCATCTTCTCTTCTTCCCAAAACACCCCACTTTCACACCCTTTGCTTTCACCTGTTGTAGGGACCTCCCTACCCTATAGGCACCTTCTCTCTCTATGCATATATAGTGAGAGAGAGAACAAAGAATGATGGTATAGCATAGCATATTAGGGGAGTTAGAAGCATGTATGATGAAACTGATACAAAGTGTCTTGTTACCATTTAAGGAAAAAGACATCATGAAACTGACTGACAAACACCTCATATCAATCGTTGGGAACTAGCAAAAGGTGCATCCATGTGTTGGAACCATCATCCCTACCCCATCTGTTTTTCTAACTCAAAACAAATTATTTAAAACCTTTGCATCTCATCATTATTGGATGTACACAAATTAATGTAGGAGTGGAAGTGTGATTCAAAAAATGATCAAATGAATATCAAGAATCTCGAGTATGATCCTTGATGATTTATAGTGAAACTTGCGGACAAATATAAATGGATTAATCGGAATTGTATGATTAATCTTGGCGTTGATCATCGATGCTTGAATCACCAATGTATACCCGACTTTGTAGCCATTAAAAACGTTTAATTGACGTCAGTTTTTAACCACCAAATGATCGTTCATTTGGTCCGTTAATCCGAGGTTAATTACATCAAGTTTAGTCATAGGCTAATTATATAATATACATAACAATAATCACTAATAATGTTTAGTTTAAATAATTCTAGCAATTGATATAAGAGAAAACTCTACATGATCAACATATGATTAAGTGATCAAGATTAACATAATTGAAATGTTGCATGATGGTTTAAAATCATAGTGGTGTGATATGTATGAAGATTATTTATATGTATACATATGAGGAAGGGTGGGGTTGCAGATATTTAGTTTTTGGTTGGGAAGGTGGGAAACATGCGTGCGTTGATCTTACCGGGGTGTCCCCCCTTGTTGGGCTTCGGGATAGTGGGTTTGTGGCCGGGCAAGCGGTCATGAGAGCTGAATCCAAGAAAGTGAAAAAGCATGCTAAAGCATGTGAGGATAATCAGCATGTTTTCGTTCCCTTGGCCTTCGACACGTTCGGTTCCTTGGCACCGGAGGCGGTGCGGTTTTTGGCTCGGGTTCAACGAGTAGTGCACAGCAACTTTTCCACCCCCCAAGGGCGGGGTTTTGTTTTTAGCAGATTGAGATTTTCTATTCAAAAAGGGGTGGCGGCGCAGCTTGTTGCCCGCCTACCTACCATCCTTATGTAATTTACGTGTTTTTGTCAATGGAAAAAAAAATTCTACGTCAAAAAAAAAAAAAAAAAAAAAAAAAAAATTATGGACATGAGGGTATGACATAAATATGCCTTCAAAGACATACCATGGAGAGTGTCTTACTTGTTCTTTTCCATGAAAATGATATAGTATCAGATCTGATTTCAGTACATACATTTAATTATTTCATAGACACTTGTGTTTTCTATCCCTCCTATTCTAGTGTTTCCATTGACTTAATGCCACTGTACATCAGACTTTGAGCATTAAATTTAGTATAATTTGCATGCTACAGTCTACTCATAGTTTCTTTTTTCTTTCTAGGTTATTTTTTATGAAATTATTATAAATTTACATCACCTTGAATTGTCTTCAAACATACATATAATCCAAAAACATCAGTGAATGATGTCTATCTGTAAGCAACATTTGCCTCATCATCAATCTCTTGATCGAATGTACTTCAAAGATCAGCAAACATGCTGTTTATTTTTTCTGTATTTTTATTTTAATTGCTTCTAGTTAAATGAATGCAGTGAGTTTTCACTTTTCTTTTCAATCAACAATATTTGACATTCTCTCTTGCCTTATTTATGGTCCTAAAAGTCCCAATATCTCTTTAGAATCCCATCAATATCTACTCCTAAGGATAAAGATTGCTATGCAATCATCAAACAATGAACTTGATCATATTTATGCTCAAATCACCGGCTTTCAATAGTGCAATGATATAAAAAATATCCATAAATATTGTTTGATAATATGCTTAAATAACCTAAAGTATGATAGAGAAATGTGGTTACATGAGCACAATGACAAGAGAAAATGTGTAATCCTAGTGTGCAAACAAATAGATTTAAGTTAATTTTCACTTTTATTTTTTATTTTTTATTTTTTTTATTTTTTTTGAAAATCAAATGTAAGTTACTTCATTAAAACAAAATACGAAAGTTTTATTTATTTATTTATTTATTTATTTATACATCTATGTATTATTATTCTTGCACTACAAGAAATTTGGGCAATAGCGGCAACATCAGTAGCGGCAACGTCGCCGCTATTGCCCTAAACAGATCTGACCGTTGATTGCACAACACATCCAATGGCTGAGATTCTAAAAGTACAACAAGCAATAGCGGCGACATCAGTAGCGGCGACATGTCGCCGCTATTGCTCAAAGCGGGAATATAACATTTCATTCCCTCCCTTTCTTCCCCATTTCTCATACATACACTCGACCACACACCTGCCGCCGCCGCCGCCGACCTCCCAACTCCGACCACCACCTCGCCGACCTCCCAACGCCGACCACCACCTCCCCGACCTCACCACCATCACCCGCCCCTTTCTTCTCCTTCTCCACCACCATCACCCGCCCCTTTCTTCTCCCCACTCCACCATCACCGGCCCACCACCACTCGAGCACCACCCCCTTCTACTCGTATTTCCTTTTAATGTTTTCTGTTTTTTTCTTTTTTTTCAGTTTTTTTCCTTTTTTTTCTGTTTTTATTTTTTATTATCAGTTTTTTTTTTTTTTTTTTTTTTTTTTCTGTTTTTAGGTTAGTTTTTAATTATTTTTTGATAATTTGTTTGTGGGTTTGTAGGAAAGGACCGATCTGGGAAAGAACGCGTGGTTAGTCGCCGCTAAAGGTTAGTCGCCGCCGCTAATTGTTTTTTTTCTTTTAAATTTTCATGCTTTAAGTAGGTTGTATATATATATATTTCTGTTTTTTTTATTTTTTTTCTGTTTTTATTTTTTATTTTTATGTGTGTATGTATGTATGTATGTATGTATGTATGTATGTATGAGTATGTATGTATGAGTATGTGTATGTGTATGTGTATGTATGAGTATGTGTATGTGTATGTGTATGTGTATGTGTATGTGTATGTGTATGTGTATGTGTATGTGTATGTGTATGTGTGAGTATGTGTATGTGTATGTGTATGTATGAGTATGTATGTATGAGTATGAGTATGTGTATGTGTATGTGTATGTGTATGTATGAGTATGTATGTATGAGTATGTGTATGTGTATGTATGAGTATGTATGTATGAGTATGAGTATGTGTATGTGTATGTGTATGTGTATGTGTATGTGTATGTGTATGTATGAGTATGTGTATGTGTATGTGTATGTGTATGTGTATGTGTATGTGTATGAGTATGTATGTATGAGTATGTATGTATGAGTATGTATGTATGAGTATGTGTATGTGTATGTGTATGTGTATGTGTATGTGTATGTGTATGTGTATGAGTATGTGTATGTGTATGTGTATGTGTATGTATGAGTATGTGTATGTGTATGTGTATGTGTATGTGTATGTGTATGTGTATGTGTATGTATGAGTATGTATGTATGAGTATGTGTATGTGTATGTGTATGTGTATGTGTATGTGTATGTGTATGTGTATGTGTATGTGTATGTGTATGTGTATGTGTATGTGTATGTATGAGTATGTATGTATGAGTATGTGTATGTGTATGTGTATGTATGAGTATGTGTATGTGTATGTATGAGTATGTATATGCATGAGTGTATGAGTATGTGTATGTATAAGCGTATGCATGTATGTATGAGTGTATGTTTGTTTATATTTGTTATTACATATTAAGACTAGAAAGATATGCCCGAAAATGAATCCCCATTTAAAACATAGTGAGCTTAGAAATACCCGCCCGAAATTGATTTAGTAATTAATTTCGGGTAGTCCCCGTTTTGGGACTGCTTTTTGAATACTTTATCTCATTTAGGATATGAATGTGTACTACATTATTGTTTGTTTTTGAAAGATTCGGTTGGCGTTTCCTCTTTGCTCCTCGGGTATATATTTATATTATATACTTGGGGGCTAAGGGGAAATGCTGCCGAATTTTTCTTAAACAAACAATCATGTAATACACATTCATATATGAGATAAGGTATTCAAAAAGTGGGTTTAGCAGCCTACCCTTTAGGTGCCAATAATATGTTTCATTTAAATTATGGTGCCTCAAACCCAAATTATGTTTCAGTCACATTATCATGTCGATCGATAAAAGCTGGATTAAATTGCAACGTTCGGATCCTAATTACATTAAAGGATTGAATTCTTTTATCGAGATGAGCAAACAATATGTCGACGATGAAGGCAAAATTAGATGTCCGTGTAATAAGTGTCATAATTCTGGCTTAATACCCTTCACAAAAATGTCATATCATGTGCGTATATTGGGTTTCTATCGGCAATACACGACATGGACCTATCATGGTGAAAATTCAATCCGCCCCCATGTAGTTGTAGATGAGGACGTTTTGCGAAGAAATGATATGGATGACGTTATCGAAGACCTTATGGGGGAGCGTATGGAAGAGGATACGGACTTTAACGAAGGTAACTTGGCGGGTGAAGAGAGTAGTGGTGTTCTTAATGATTTTGAATCCCTGATAGATGAAGTCGAATCAGAATTATATCCTGGTTGTACTAATTTTTCTTCCCTTGACTTTATATCAAAGCTTATGAATATCAAGGCAAGGAACAAATGGACTAATGGTTCGTTTGATCAGCTTCTCGAGGTGTTGCAATCTTCACATCCACCAGGTAATAGGGTCCCCGCTTCATATTACGTAGCTAAAAAAACATTAAAGAAGATTGGGCTGGGATATGAGATGATAGACGTGTGTAAACATGATTGTGCTCTCTTCTGGAAGGAAAATAAATCGTTGCAGATTTGTCCGGTTTGTAATGAGAGTCGGTGGGTCAATAAGGACACAAATGGCAAGAAGGTGCCTCACAAGGTGTTACGGTACTTTCCTTTGACCCCCAGACTACGACGTTTGTATTGCTCAAGGCACACAGCCAAAGATATGATATGGCACAATACCGGACGATCAGAAGATGGTATTATGCGTCATCCGGTTGATGGATCTGCATGGAAGGAATTTGATTTAAAATATCCCAACTTCTCGAGGGAACCTCGAAATGTTCGTCTAGGGCTTGCAGCTGACGGTTTTAATCCATTCGGTAACAAAAGTACGACTCATAGCACTTGGCCGGTTATACTAACCACATATAATCTCCCTCCATGGCTATGCATGAAAGAGTCCACATTCATGTTGACTTTGTTGATTCCTGGCGCTAAATCCCCAGGGAAGGACATGGATGTTTTCCTTAGGCCGTTGGTGGATGAGCTTAAGGATTTGTGGCAGTCAGGTGTACGTGTTAAAGACGCAGCGACAGACACATACTTCACAATGAAGGCAGCGTTGTTATGGACCATAAACGACTTTCCAGCTCGTAGTAGTCTATCAGGTTGGAGCGGGCAGGGATACAAAGCATGCTCGACTTGCAACGAAGATACTTCCTCAATGCGTGTAATAGGTAAATGCGTGTATGTAGGCCATCGTCGGTTCTTAGATGCCGACCATCCGTGGAGAATGAGTTGTGAGTTTAACGGGGCACCCGAGACAAGAGCCCCCCCGAGACAGTTTAGTCCCGCTGACATAGATGCTCAACATGCTCTTTTACTCGATCGTCTACCAGGCAAGCATCCACAATTTGGAGGTGCTAACCCTAATCGGCAAGACTTCGAGTTGAATTGGTCTAAACGAAGCATATTCTATGAACTTGAGTATTGGTCTTCTCTGCAGCTGAAACACAACTTAGATGTAATGCATATCGAGAAAAATGTGTGCGACAGTTTGCTTGGTACTCTTCTAATGAACGATAAGAGCAAAGACACACCAAACGCACGGGCAGACTTAGAAAAGCTAAAGATTCGGAAGACGCAATGGTTGAAAAAAAAGGGAAACAAGTTCTTTAGTCCCCACCCAAAATACTCATTTAAGGTCGGTGACCGAAAGCTTTTCTGTAGGTGGTTAAAAAAGGTTAAATTACCAGATGGGTTTGGATCTAATATCAGTAAGAGGGTGACAGATAATGATTCTAATATTACTGGGTTGAAATCTCATGACTGTCATATTCTCATGCAAAAATTGATACCCATTGGGATTAGAGGGTTTTTGGCCAAAGATGTTTATACGCCAATAGTAGACCTTTGTGCGTTCTTTAAACAACTGTGCTCCAGAACGCTATCAGCGGAAGATATGAAGAAAGCGAGGGAAGCTATTCGTATAATCTTGTGCAAGTTAGAGTTGATTTATCCTCCGGCGTTTTTTGACATTATGGTTCATGTGGTTTTGCATTTACCTGATGAAGCAATTCTTGGAGGTCCAGTATATATGAGATGGATGTACCCATTTGAAAGGTATATGAAAAAACTAAAAAACTATGTCAGAAACCCGACAAGGCCAGAAGGTTGTATAGCTGAAGGTTATGTAGCTGAAGAAGCTCTAACATTTTGTTCAATGTACCTTCAAAATGTTCAGACTAAGTTCAATAAGCCTGATAGAAATGAGGATGTTGTTGTTGAAAAAAGAAAGTTGTGGGTGTTTGAGTCTAAATGTCGCCCGATAAGCGCAACCAAGGTCAAACATCTTTCACCAGACGACAAACTCAAGATAGAATTGTTTGTCTTTGATAATTGCGAAGAAGTCAGGGGCTATATGAAGTAAGTGTTTCTATCTTTTATGTAATTATCAACACATTTCGAAGATCATATTAAAACTAAATTTCCTTACTTGTATAATTTTTTATTAAATGTAGTGAATTCAAATCTAAATATCCCGAAGATGATATTAAAACTAAATTTCCGGAGTGGTTTCTCGAGAAGGTAATACATATATAACACGCATTACTCTATATTTGTTAGGTAATACATATATAACAAACACTATTACTCCGTATTTGTTAGGTTTATCTTATGAAGAAAGAAAATTCTCCCGAATTCCACCCAGAGTTGTATGCTCTTTCATTGGGTGCAAAAGTATTGGCTTCTACATACACTGCTTGCATAGTCAATGGTGTTAGGTTTATGGTATTTGAGCGTGACACAAAACGAACAACACAAAACTCCGGGGTTCTAACGGAGGGAGAGAACGGTGAGAAATATTACGGCATATTAGAAGAGATTATTGAGCTACGCTATCCAAATGATTATTCAACTGTCCTATTTCGATGCAAGTGGTTCGATACTCGAGTGGGTGTTACAAATGAAAATAACATCACCAGTATCAGCACTCAACACGAATGGGACAAAGAAGATCAACTCATATTTGCTTCGCAAGCCAAACAAGTGTTCTACATCGAAGAACCTTCTCGAGGAAACCAAACCAATAAACATAGGTGGGTCGTCGAGAATGTTAATCACCGACAAATTTGGGATCGACCTCAGCAACCTGAAAATGTTCAAAATGTCGACAATGACTTAGTCGAAGATCTTGACGTTGTTCATAGTAACTCTTCATCTAATAGTCCACTTTTCATCGACTTCCGCCAATACTTTCAAAGCATGTCTTCTCATGTTAATGAAAGTGAGAATTTAATTGAAGTTAGTGCCCCGACGGCAGTCGATAACCAAGTGGTTGACTATGAGATTGATTATGACGAGGACGATCCTGATTATGACACGGGAGCGTCCGACAAAGAAACTGGAGTATCTGACGGAGAGTGTGATTAAAAAAAAAGAGTTATTGTAATTAATATTGAGAAACACTTGTTGTAAGTCTTAGAATAAATTAATGTTTACTATTTTTACTTCATTTGTTATATATAATAATGTGACTAGCTAATAATTTTTAATTCTGATTGCAGGAAATGTTATCGCTTTGGATTGTTCTCGTTTATATGATGGCCGATGTCATCGGTCGTGGGCACGGCGGGGATGGAGCCGAGGAGCCACCACCTCCTGGTGGTGATGACTTCTGGCGAGGCCATGGGGCGGATGGTAAGCTTTTTATAATAAATCAGTGTTTACTATTTTTACTTCGTTGATTATATATAAAGTGACTAATAATTTTTAATTGTAATTGTAGTTCCTCGAAAGAAAACAAGGGGCAAGGCTAAAAACCTTGCATTACGCAATTTGGTTGACCAAGGTGGTCAACCATTAGATCTGACGTTTGATGAGGAGGCAACAAATATGCCTATTGGCACAAATGGACGTCTTTTTGCTCGGGAGTTGGGTTTGTATATGTGGCGCCACATACCATTAGATAGAGAAGGGTTTAGGAATGTCCCCGAACACTACAGGAATGCTTTATTTGTGCATCTGAAGGTAAATGATTTATAATAATATTTTATATTTAACTAACTTGTTTCATTTACTTGACTAACTTGTTTTATTTAATTTTTAGGAAAACTTTAATCTTACAGCGATTGAAAAAGATGATCTAGCCAGCCAGAAAAAAGGTGGCATCAATTGTAAGATCCAAAAGACATACAACAACCGCAAGTCCATGGCAAAAGCTGAGTTTCTTAATCGGGGAGGCTATGCTGACGTGGAAAGAGCAAGGGCCAGTGTCCCCGATGATATGACCAATGCAAACTGGCAGAAGGCAGTTGATCATTTCTTGACCATAGAACATCAGCGAAAGTCGGTTATTAACGCAGCAGCCCGCAAAAAACAGTTGCATACGTACCGAGGTGGAACAACCTCTTATGCTAGTGCTTGTTTCAAGCAGGTAATGCTTTATACACACACGCACACACACACGCTAATGTTTATTTAATTTTTAATCTAAGTTCTAATGTTAACAGAACCTAGAACGGTATGATGGATACCGTGCTGGTCATACTGATAGAGAAGGACGTTTTGATAGCCCGGAGAATGAAGAAAATTATGTTAGTATTTATTTAGAATGTAATTCTCATTATAAATATATATATATATATCTATAAATCTATTGAATCATCTTTGTAAAATACAGCGCAAGTTGGTGGCAGAGTATGAGTCTCAAAATCAACGTAGAAACGAAGAAGGTTGTTCCTCACAACAGGTCAATGCAATTTCCATATTTGAAAAAGTGTTCGGTCGCCGACGTGGACATACTCGCGGGCTTGGCCCTAAACCTTGTCCAAGAGAAGGTCCTTTAACACCGACACAACCGACCGAGAAGACGCCTCCATCAGATTTTACTCAGGTATGTTTTTATAGTTTTGAAAAAATAGGTAGATGTTTGTAGTTTTGATGCATTTGGTATGTTTGTAGGTTTGACCCATTTGGTATATGTTTGTAGTTTTGACCCAATTGGTATGTTTGTAGGTTTGACCCATTTGGTATATGTTTATAGTTTTGACCCATTTGGTATATGTTTATAGTGTTAACCCATTTGGTATGTGTTTGTAGTTTTGACCCAATTGGTATGTTTGTAGGTTTGACCCATTTGGTATATGTTTATAGTTTTGACCCATTTGGTATATGTTTATAGTGTTAACCCATTTGGTATGTGTTTGTAGTTTTGACCCAATTGGTATGTTTGTAGGTTTGACCCATTTGGTATATGTTTATAGTTTTGACCCATTTGGTATATGTTTATAGTGTTAACCCATTTGGTAAATGTTTGTAATTTTGACCCAATTGGTATGTTTGTAGGTTTGACCCATTTGGTATATGTTTATAGTTTTGACCCATTTGGTATATGTTTATAGTGTTAACCCATTTGGTAAATGTTTGTAGTTTTGACCCAATTGGTATGTTAGTAGGTTTGACCTATTTGGTATGTGTTTGTAGTTTTGACCCATTTGGTATATGTTTATAGTGTTAACCCATTTGTTAAATGTTTTTTGTAGTTTTGACCCAATTGTTATATGTTTGTAGTCGCGACCCATTTGATTGGTGTTGATGTTATGTGTTTATAGTTTTGAAAAAATTGATTATTGTTGATGTTATTGTAGGAGCAAATTGCGAGTTTGTTGGCAAACCCGCAATTTAGAAATGGAATATTCCGGGCGATGCTTGAAGATACTCCGACACCGGACTTGGGAAACCAAAATCATGAAGAAGATCAAGGGAATGATAACACCGATGATGATGATTATGATATGTAGGTGGGATATTATGTGTTTAGTATGGTAATGTAAACGATCTTAGGTTTAGTATGGTAATGTAAACGATTTTAGGATGATATATTCGAAATTGGGATGCGTATGTAAAATATTTTATGCTTTTTTCGTTTTTTAGTATTTTATGCTTTTTTGGTATATGTTTAGGTTAAAATCAGCAGGTACAAAAAAAAAAAAAAAAAAAAAAAAAAGTATTAGCGGCGACATGTCGCCGCTAATAATATGGTCATGAAGTGACGTGGCACAAGAAATAGCGGCGGCTGTCGCCGCTATTGATGTTGAGCAATAGCGGCGACATTGAGCAATAGCGGCCACACAAGGAGCAATAGCGTCAGGACAATAGCGACAGGACAAATAGCGGCGACAGTCGCCGCTATTAGCAATAGCGGCGACCCGCGTTAGCAATAGCGGCGACCTATGTGGCCGCTATTGCTCTAATTTGTTGTAGTGTTGTTCAACTTATACATACACAGTTCATGATCACGTACACTTACAGGCTAAATGTGTTGATCACCGTATGCACGTACTATCATAAAAACATTCGCTTACATACCATTCTTGTCGCTTGTACACGCGTTACCTAGGGATTATGTATCCCTACCCTTGGCAGGTGATGCATAATACTTGATATGTGGCTTGTTGAAATTAGATAAATGTATCTTTTTCCCATCAAGTACTAGCTTGATCATATTTGGGCGCGATGTTTAAACGTTAATTTTGATTTGGAGGCTATAAATTTAGACCCACCTCCCTTAAACTATTATTGCTCAATTAATATACACAAATTAATTTCTATACTCATGAGATAAATTTGCTCTAAATATCATGTGAACTGACTCGCTATATGCTTGTCAAGAAGCAGCATGTAGTAATTTTGTATGCTGACACTTGATCATCATTTGGTTCACTTAAAGCAGTAATATTTTGCTTTATATCATTTCATGCATAACAAAGTGAACTCAAATATATAAACACTAGAACACTAAATATGTTACCTTTAGTAGTGGTAATTGGTGTAAAATATACATAGGCAGAAGATACCAATCTAATTAAATCCAATGTACCATTTTAATTACATGTTTATATTATAACACCATTTTAAGACTAAAATAATTATTTTTGTCCAATTTATTTCATATAGCAGTTAATAGAAAAGAGGCGAAATTTTATAAGAAAAATTTGCGCCAGAAATTCCTGCACATTTCCTATGAAATACGTACCAACACAATAGAAAACCAAAATTTGGCGGCCAAATACCAACACCAGACAGTGGCGGATCTAGAAACATTTTTCAGTAGTTACGTTTTTTCATTTTTTTCATTTTAGTAGCAACGTTTTCCAAATTTCGTAAAAAAAAACAAATTTTCCACTACGCGCGCAAAGTTGAGCCGCAACGTCTGCAACCCCTGCTTGTGTTGTATGTCCGCCCTTGACACCAGATCAAATGGCTACACGGTTCTGTCGAGTATGCGTAGAAAACATTACATTGGAAATACGTAGAGTGATTATTTGAGAAAATAAAAAAAAAATAATAAATTGGCCGGAAAGTGGTCGAAAATGCATAGGCACTTCTAACCACAACTCTTTGTTGGCATTTTTATCAAAAATTTGTCAATTTTTTTTCCCATGAGGATTTTTCTGCAAATCATTTTTTATTGGAATGGCGTCATAAATGCCTGTCTCCTATGCATTTCCATGATTTTGGAGCATCGATCCATTTTCTATAGCAGTGATCAGTATACTTTAATTTTCTTTGATTGATAACAATGTTGTGTTTTTTAAATTTTATTTTGTATTATTTGTAATTCTACCTTACTAATTTAGGCTGCAAAGTAAATTTACCCATTGAAAAATAACAAATGCTATATAGATATAAAAAGACACATTAAAACTAGAGTTAAACTAAAATAAGGGTGTATTGTGCATTTAAGAAAATATGTTATATTAACTTACTACCTAAGGTAACTTTTGTTAACTATTTAACTTAATTTTTGTACATGTTTGAAAGTTGAAACTTTTTCTTTATAAGACCACTAGCTTTTATCCCGGGAGTGTCCCGGGGTTGAAAAATATAACCATTCTAATAATACTAATACTAATAGTAATAATTATTACTCTTGTAATTAAATAAATAAAAAATAACCTTGCTATAAGGTGACACCATGTGTTGCAGTGTTGCGCGATTCTTTCTCCTAGCTTCTCTTGATGAAGTACACCTATCCATCTTTAGAAGAGTAAAATTCCAATTATAGCATGGCGATTGGGCTGAATTTCAACATCGTATATAAGAAACTGGTTTAAAAGAAAAAAACATGATTAATGAATAACCTGAACACTTTGTGTTTTTTTCCTGTATGAACAAAACCCCACAAAAAATAGTCGTTTTTTTCTCCGTTTTTTATATAGCACTATGGTACTCGTTGGAAAGATAATGAAACGCTCGTTAATTTGGTGTAATTTTTTTATTTAAAAAATGTCGAATATAAAAAATATTAACGTTTAAAAATTATGGGAGGAAACATAAGAGAGAAAAATTTAAATTTGTTTTTAAATTCTTTATTTTCTAAAATAACTCAATTTAATTTTAGTAATTGAGAATTGAGAGATAGAGAGATAAATTTAGGGTTTTATGTTTATATTTTTTTAATTAAAAAAAGGAAATAATTCAAAAATACTAAAATCTTTCAATGATGATGCCACGTGGTAGTTTCATGGAGAGGTTGAAGACACCATTGCACGCCACGTCAGCAATGTTCAATTCTTTTATATATATTAATAGATTAATAGATGTGTAATGGTTTTATTATATTAATTGTCACGTCATAATTATATTAAGAAAATATGTTATATTAACTTACTACCTAAGGTAACTTTTGTTAACTATTTAAATTAATTTTTGTACATGTTTGAAAGTTAAAACTTTTTCATTATAAGACCATGTGTAATGGTTTTATTATTTTAACTGTCACGTCATAATTATATTAAGAAAATATGTTATATTAACTTACTACCTAAGGTAACTTTTGTTAACTATTTAAATTAATTTTTGTACATGTCTGAAAGTTGAAATTTTTTCTTTATAAGACCATGTGTAATGATTTTATTATTTTAACTCTCATGTCCTAATTAATGTCTGTCACATTAGTGATACGTCGCCATACTAATTACTTCGGTTCAACGGGTTTAACTGCATCATAATTATTCTTTAATCATTATCCATTTATTTAATTTTAATTTTTAATATTAACTGGTAAAGAAAAATAAATAAAAAACTGCAATTAATTAAAAAAGAAATAATAACCCCCCCCAAAAAAAAGTAAACTAGCTGTAAAAATTATAAATGTATGTTATGGTTTAACTTAAATCAAATTAGAAGCCTTAATTATTGTGTAAAAGGCTTTTAACCTAAGAAGTTATTTGGAAATTTTCAAATTAGATACATTCATCACTTTGTCTTTTCCTTCACCCCTTCTGTCACACCAGCGTTGTCTGCGTTTAATAGATCAGAAGTTTCACAATTGAAACCCTCTATCTTCACCTCCATTCAAGACCTGCTTTTCACCTCCATACTTAGTTTGAAAGATTTTTTTTAGTTAACTATGTAAACGCACATTATCCAAAGTGGTCACGTCTGTTAAGGTGCAACACCACAACCCATCACGCCATCCCTAACACTCCTTGTGGTGGTGTATGACGCCGTGGTAATGTCCATATCACCAAGCGTTACCCCATTACACATTGTAATGTGCTTAAAAATCGTGAATTTAAGCACCACATGGTGTGCTCCTAACAATTATTTTCCATCATATGTGAAATTTACTAACCACACAGTGATGGATCCAGAAGAAAAATTCAGGGTTATCTTAAAAGATATTTTGGACCTACAAGTATCTGATAATAAAACGGAGAAGAGTACAAACAAATACACTAATTGTGTACTTCACCGACAAAGTTGAGGCATAACCCAAGTTACCCTAAGGCTTTCACCGAGGTTGCCCTAAGGCTTTCATAGATACGCTGGTGAATATGTCGAATGGAGGCACCAAGGCCTCCACGTCACTTGTCTTTACTATTGGCAATCCATTATGGATACAAAGCTGGGGGCGGCACCAAGGGTTTTCAGCCATTGCATGATTGACGTGAGAGGGGAGTGAGGCCACTACACCTTTCAACCAATCATACATTTTCTTTTCTTTTTTCTTTAATTTAGTTTTTAATTAAACCATTTAGAATGGCATAGTTAATTACCTAACACAACACCATTAATATAATTTTTTATTTATTTAGCAAGGGTAATTAAAAAAATTATAAGGAAAGTGAAAAGATATGTCACATGGTAAGCTTTTTAGTTTCTGCAAATTTATATCAACAACTCATGATGGAGATTCAGTCAATCTAGATTCAGATAGAACATTAAAGTAAAACTTTTTTTTTTTTTTTAATATTAAAGTAAAACTTAAACATAATATCCTTCATAAAATCCCATGCCAACAAACAGATAGATCTTGCAATCTAACACACACATAGTACTTAAAAAACAACATAAACATAAACCCTAAAAGACTGATCTCACAACCTGATCAAATAGTTAAAACATGAACACAACAAACCCCAAATGTTCATGCTTCAAAACAAATCAAGATCTCCCGAGTCGAAGTTCCAAATCCAAACCCATCTCAATCTTTCCATCTTTAACCAAACCTTTTTCCATTTCAACCCTAAAAGTACCCTCTCTCTTCTTCCAAACCCTACTTTCATTTTCTTGATCATCAATGCTCATATTCTTTCTCATATCTCCAAGAAAATCCCATGCCGAATGCGCTACATATGGGAACATGTGTTGTTTCTCTTCATTGTTCATGGTTGTTAAAGATGGTGAGGAAATATCAAGGGAGAGAAGAGAAGAATGAAATCCATTGAAGGGTACACACATCAAAGATGAAGGTGGTGATGACAAATTAGGGTTAGGGTTAGGGAGATCAAGAGAGGGTGGTGAAGACTGTCTCATTCTAGCTCTATCTCTTCTGTGAACATTCATGTGACCACCAAGAGCTTGTGCAGATTTGTACTCTTTCTTACAAAAGTTGCACATAAAGCTTCTTTGACGCCATGAGATGGCATCATAACCATAATCTTTATCAAAGTTGTAGTTGTTGTTTTCCCATTTGCTTTTGAATCTATGATCCATTCTACACACTAGGAAGACACTAGTAGTGAGTGAGTGTGCGTGTGGTGAGAGAGAGGGAATTGTGGTAGAAGACTTTTACATATATACAATGAAAAGGCTACAATGTCTATTATATGGTGAAGGTAAGAGAAACTGACTGTGACGTAGAGTGTGAGTTTTGTATAAGTGATTTTTAAAAATATATTTATAATTTATATACATTTTTACACGGGGTTAATTAAAAGATGTACAAATTTGTGTAAAATTATTTGTAATTGTAATCATGTAAAAACATTTGCATTTAGAAATTTAAATCATTAATTATCATTGTACGTAGACATTCATAAGCTCGCAAATATGTGAAATTTATCTAGCTATAAGATGTAAAAGTGTCATGCCCAATAGGAAACGTCCTAAATATTGTGTATCTAACAAAATATGTATCATTTGAATGTATTATGAGCTAGGTTCAGGCTAGTTGTATTAGTATTCTTAGTCTTATACACAATTATAAAACTATATCTCATACCCGTCCTAATATTCGTCAGGATATGTTAGGTAAATACCCGTTGGATATCCAACATATTTGCAGATATTGAGTATACCCATTAGTTTCTAAAAAAGACCATTCGTTGGGATTTTATATTCAATTTTTGCTTACCATTCTAATTTTTATATAAGTTTATATTTTTAGAAACTTATAATAAGAAAAAATATGATTACTTACATACATATTGTTATCATTAAAAAAGTTTAAGATATCTAAAATATGACCATATAATGCTGATATAAATCTCAAAAAATAATTTCATATTCATAACATACTACAAATATAAATAATATTATCAAAACACATATCTTAAAAGTAAAGTTTAACTTTTAGCTAGTAAAGTAAAGAATTATTGAACCAGGGTCATGGAAAAAATAAATAAAAATTAAAAATTTGGGGTATGTTTTGGGTATATAGTTCGGATAAACATATATATAGCTTCGGGTAATGGTGTCGAGTATATATTACCTAATACCATACCCTCAAAATATAATTATTTTTTTTATTCCCATATACACATCAAGTTTTGGGTATACCCGACCCGGATGTTTAGGTTTTTGGGTATATCAGTTAGGCTCCGATTATTATGCCACCCCTATATTTGAATGTGAGTCTTACTATCTCCAACTCTTTCTTAAATTTGTTTCTTACCATGTTTATTAAATTACCTTTTGGATCCAACAAATTGGATTACCATATGAACCGTTGGTTTCCATAACCTCACAATGTGAGTATATGTGCGCGCAACACACTTAGTTTCCATAGTTTAACTCATAAATGTGAAAACCATGTGACTCGTAAGGTATTTTTTAGATTGATTTCACTCAAAGAATTTATGAACAAGGGATTAGTTCTAGGGTTAGAAAGAAACTCAAACGAATTATGCGTACATCTTCTAATGTACATTACCAAATTGGCCACAACACAAATAACACAATAAATCAAGCTTACAAAATCAATGAATAACACTTTAAAAGCTGAATGATATTAATCCAGAAATAGGTAATGCTACATAGAAACAAATGTAGCCCAAACTTACCAACTAACCAACCTCTTGAAATGATTCCTTCATAGGTTAGGGTTCAAGTCTCACTATTGTAGGATCGAATAACGCGAAATCCAACAATCACGGGGTTTATACTAGAGGTGCGGAATCCCTCTAATATGCTTTAATAACAGATACGATAATGAAACAATGACAAATGAGTAATCACAACACACACACGGGTCAAAAGATTATCGATTAATCACTAAAAACAGAGCACGAGTGTTTACAGAGATCAAATCAGACCTTACAGACCTTGGGAGGGTGTTTGGAGAGTGTGTGAGGCAAGAACTAATGATTAGGGCAATGATTGGGCCTATTTATACCTCCCGGGTACGTACAGCAGTATATACGCGATCAGCCAGACCATGCGGGGCGATTAGGGCTAATCGCCAAAACACAAAGCCTACTCGCATGAACAGTTACGCGATTAGGGCCCTAATCGCCTGTAACTGAAGGCTAATCGCATGCAGCTTCCCGGACCCTCCAAAACGCGTACAAACGTCTCCAAACACCCCGAAACACGTCCAAACAACTGATATACTAGCCTAGGGACATCATGTACTAACAGACTCCCCCTTGGACCAGGCTAGTATACGTACAGACTTAATCAAAAGACATCGTTTATATCAATAGCAAACAACTTTACAGACTTGATAAACATAAACAAATACAACTAAGCAAAATAACAAGCAGCATCATCCGTCTTCAACTTTAGCTTGACGTTGTCTTGACCCTTGAGATTCTTGACCAATCGCATCCTGCATGAACTTTGTTGGCGTAGCAAAACTGTATCACCCTTTGAAACTTCATGGCTTGATCGGCTTCAGCAGGTAAGTGCATGATCGGATGTTGGTACAACGTCTCCACGTCCTTCTCTGAGCAATTTATCAACCACATAGGATCCCAAATCCTTATCTTTCTGCACGGGTTCGGACTGTTGCTCAAGACAATCACTGCTTCAGTGGTTGCTGCATCATAGTGCCAATAATACAGCTTCGAAGAAAAGTCTTGTTCAACTGGAATGATGGGAATCCTTGAAACGCATTTCGGTGGCTTGATCTTGTGCTCCCAGATAGGCTTTAAGGTGAAAGGATGAATCTTGTCTGTCTGATACGATCTGGGATACTGAGGCATCAACTCTTTCCATCCCTCTGAGCTCTCTCGCTTCAGCTTTGTGTAAAAACCCTTAAGAGAGGCAGATTTCTCTTCATACAGCGGATAGTTGAGACGAACTAAGTCACGAATGTACCAGAACGGCAGGCTCAGAGTGTCTTTGAAATCCTCAAAGTACAATACACCTTCTTGCCATTTAACCCCGAGCATTCTGGTCTGGCTCACATACGCCCAGCTTATCACATTGCCAGACATCTTCGACAGTCGCTTCTTGAAGATGGATGCTCGCTCAACTGGCTTTTTCTTCTCTTCAGGTTTAAACCATTGGGGATACCGCTCTCTGATCTTGTCATGTCGAATCTTTACTGCATCAGGAACTTCAGTAGAGTCGGATTTCAACTTTTCTTCAGCCTCACGTATCATCTCTTCATCAATATTAGGAATTCCAGCGCCCGAGTCATTTACAACATACTCAGGGGTCGGCACGCTGGTTCCTTCTTCGAGATCCACTTCGTTGCACTCTGGATGCATCTCAGGAGGAACACTTTGACTTGCATTTGAAGATTCTCCAGATGCAAAGCCATATACTTTGGTCATGTCCTCCGTTGTCATCTCAGGTGGAATCTCTCCTTCTTCCAGATCGTACTCAGGCATGGCAGGAGGTGGGAGCAAGTTGCCTTCGTCATCATATGCAAAGTAACAGTTCAAAGGCTCCACGTCTTCAACAAGAACTATCGCTTTCTTCTTTACTTTATCGCGAAGTTCTTGAATCTTGCTCATCATAGGTGCTGGCTCCCCCTGAGCAGAAGAACCTGCCTTGGGATCATTGCCTCTGCGATCGTGACTTTTCTTTGTTCGTCCCGATGCAGACCCACCTGTTGATCCACCACCGCCTGTGGCTCCGGGATCACCACCATCACCCTTACCATCATTGTCATCATCGTCATCAGACTCATCATCATCATCCTCTTCATCATCATCGTCTTCTTCACTATCCTCATCATCATCATCACCAGCAGTACTAGCTCCAGCTTCCGAACCACCAGTAAGTCTAGGTTGAGTTCCAGTCAGCGCATTCAACCTAGTCCTTAGCCTTGTGTTTTGCTTCTTATACTTGGTGATTCGACGCTCGTTGTTCACATTTGCGAGCTGGAGATCACGATTAGACTGAATTAGCTGCTGATGTGATTCCATGAGCTGCTGTTGCGTTTCCATGACCTGCCTGTTCGACTCCAAGAGTTGCTGATTAGATAAAGTAAGTGCGTCGACAGTGGTTCTCAGCTCAGTGTTAGCTGTGATAGTGTCTCCAATCAGTTCCAACATCGCCGTCTCATTTTCTTCTATGTTGGCGTTTTTGCTCTTCATTTCTGCCATTTCCCGTGCTTGGGCGGCCACTATTGCAGTAAGCTCGTTGATTTGGCGCTGGAGTTGTTCGTTGGTTGTTGGAGTCGAAGATGAGGATTGGCTCGAAGGTCTAGCAGCTGTCGATCTTGCTGCTTCTTTCATCATCCGGATTCTGTCACCTATCGGATTAGCGGCCAACTGTGAACCTGTCGCTTCAACGGTAACTGAGACTGGCTCAGTGAAGATTACCGATGAAGGCATTGACATAGTCACACTCGCAGGCATAGCTGCACTGAAAGAGAGTGGGACAGACGATGTTGCCGCTGTTGTTGTTTCTGTTGCTGTTGTTGTTGTATCTGTTGCTGCTGTTGTTGTTGCTGATACAGAAGAGGAAGCAGGAAGTCCAAAAGTATCTGGGAGTTTCATACGCCTTCCCCTCATTTTCTTAGGCGTCCTCTCAGTCGCAGCTGCCTTATCAGACATTCTCTTTTGACCCCTACTAACCTTCGTTGCTTTTGTCTTTTGTCTTTTCTGAGGAGGCGGCGTGCTAAGTTCAGCATCAATATCTGCAACAAGATCATCACTGACAGGAGTGAAAGTGGGATCTTTTGCAAGCTCTCTCGCCGCAGCCGTGCGGGCTCTATCCTCCTCAAGTGAAAGTACATCAGGTGATTCATCTTCGGTACGCTCTGAGTCGTCATCATCTTCATCAACATCTTCAATGTTAACCGGGCCCTCATCAATCTTGGCTTTGCCTTTGCCTGAACTTGATGGTTCATCTATGTTCAGCAAATCAGTATCAAGCATATCATCATCTTGTCTTGCTCCAGTATCACCCATATTGCCCGGTTCATTGGGTCCCAAAGCAACAGTGGGTCTCCCAATGTTATCATCATCCTTGAATACCTGTCTGTGAATATGAATATCGTCCTCTGAATCACTGTCGTCATGCCTCCATCTATTACCTGGAGGTGCCACATAGTTGTCTCTCATTAGGTAGGCAAACAATCTACGACTTGGAGGATATTCTGACTTTGGCTTGTTCGTGTACTGCAACATTCTCTTCATCTCAACCTCATCAATTTTCCTTATATTAATCAGCTCTTCTACCCGTTTCACCATATTCGGGATCTGATTGTCAAGGATCATCTGCAGAAAGCGAGGATAAACAATAAAGGGATTCTCTTTCGGCTTTCGCAGAATCACTTCCTTGAGGTGATGCATAATCATCCCAGAGAAGTTGAACGGTTTGTTCAACGTCAATACGACTATCGCCGATGCCAAAATGTCTTTGATTGCATCGAATGTTCCTCTGCGAGGTCCGAGACACTTTAGCACCACGTGCGTCAGATACTTCATTTCTGGAGGAAGACATCCCTTTTGTAGCATCTCCTGCGCACGCACATCACCCGTGTACTTCATCCGTAGGAATCCACCTCGTATCAAAATGGAATCGAAAACGATTGGATCATCTTTATCATCACCAAATCTGAGAATCTCGCGAATCATGTCTTCAGTGATAAGAACCTCCTTTCGTTGCACCGAGCTTCTGATAGTAGCTGGAACTGTGCTGACATCGACTCTAGCATTCTGATAGAATTCCTGGAGAATGTTCTTGTAAGCCGCATAGTCTGTAGATATGGCATAGTATATCTTCGAGCGCTTCAAGTACTCGATGATGCCTTCAAAACGCTTGCACTCCTGCTTCTTTACCGGTCCGAGAAAGGCAAGACAGTTGTGCTTGGCCGAAGTACCGTATTGCATGATTCTGCAAGTTAAACACACCATAAAACATCAAAGACAGATCAAGGATATGAAAAACGGACAAAAACGGATCAGGTTTGACTAATATTGGTCAACAGATGCATAAGGGCGATTAGGGGACAGTTCATGCGATTTGCAGATCTCAACACACGATTAGACTGCTAATCGCTACACTATTCATGCGATTAGCTGATGAAGGTGACCAATCGTGTTACTGTTCACACGATTAGGAAGCCTAATCGCGTGACAGTTGAAGTTTGAAACCAATCTTATCAAAAACTTATTATTGTTCGTTTTGTGTCTAATCTTGGTTGCATTGGTACCTCTAACAACCCAACAATAAAACCCCTTTGATAATAATCGTTTTCAGGTCAAAAACCAAGGTTAATTAAACGTTTCAAAAATTAGGGTTCTTGGGCATTCAAAATTGGGGCTTTTTGAATCTGGACAGTTTTGATTGAAATTTTGACACACAATGATCCTAAGGGTGCCGATTAACAAACCCTCAATAAGAAACATCCACAATAAACACGTATTAATGGGTAATCAAAAGGTTTTGTTCAACTAAGGGTTACGGTTGATAATAAACAGATTTGACCCCTTAAACGATGTTATTTGGATCTGAAAATATAAGATGTTGTTACCTTGATGATTAGGAACAATAATCTGGGATCAAAAATAAACGGGCAAGAGTTTGGATTGATACGGGTATAGAGGGAAATGGACGAGCAGTGTGTGTTTTGAAAATATTATGAACAAGAGAGTTAACTGTCCCTTATATACCCGTCCCTAATCGTGTCTTCTTGTACGCGAGTAGAAGTCTGATCGCATGATGAAAGTAGCGAGTATGGCTAATCGCCCTTAAAAACACACGAGTAGTCACATACTACACTATGATAACAATAAGCAGGCGAGTATGGCTAATCGTGTATATAACCACACGAGTAGGCTTAGTGACACGCGATTACATCATAATCGCTTGTTAAGACACGCGATTATGGCTACTCGCTTAGGCATATATGCGAGTAGGCTTCTAAATGCATAAATCTTTCACAAAATTTACCAAATTGCCCCTGCAGCACCAAAACTTGCATTTTTGACCCGTTAAGGTTCAAAACATGCGTTTTTCAACCCGATTTGACACGCGACTCAGATGATGACTCAGATACTTGAAAATATTCCATTTTTTCACCCTTGTACTTGATAAAAATACGGTTTTGACCCGGCAAAACACAAGTTTCCAATTAGTTGTCCATTTTATTTTTCGGCGTTTTATTTTTGAAGAAGTAAGATTACAATGGATTAGGATTCCAACATCGGCAATCAAGAATGATTAACTAAGCTAAACTAAGCATAAATAAAATAAAACGGGAGATCAAACTAACTGTACACTAACATATTTTTGCGAGTTTCAACGGTTAGGGAATCATATCAGTGTACGGACATTACTAGAACCCTTATATTTTCAGTTTTCGCTTAAATTACCAATAAGCATCCTACAACTGTCGATATTGTTGTCCACCTAAACTCAAAATCAAGTTTTATCGCTAGGCACTTTAGATACGTTTAAGGTAATATTAAGGCTGAGATACAAGGTGTTCCCCGCCACGCGACACATTCCCGTATCAAGTCATGCACAAAGCTTCCTCGTAACCGGTGAGTAAGCTGTTGTCATCCGTATTTTACAAGGAGTGGACTCAGTGGTGATCAGGTCTGCAGAAACGCTGCAACAGAGAGACCAGTGAGATCCAAACCAGGGTACAAGTCAAATACCGTATATTTGATTTTTCACGGTACGATGCTTTAGGTATATGATTTGATACCTTAGAGCGAATTCTCATTGAGAATAGGGTTTTGGCATATATGAATCTTTTTGCTCTTTTAGGATTCCCGGACGTCTCCTGATCAGAATTTATTCTATTTTTTTTTGTTTTTTTTTTCAGGAAATGACATAGGGGTGTCTCAGTCGTAGGCTGCTACCCCAACGTACGACACGTGTGCCACTCCTATTTATTCTGAGAGACGTCCAGTTCACCCCGGATGAACCAACCTCTTAAAGACCATGAAACCTCGGATTTTGGCATGCTATCAAACGAGATTTCGGTACCAAGACCATATGCCAACGTACGTTGATCCACACATGATTCAGATGATTTAGGTTTATATCACCGTGCCGAACTTGGAAATGATTTTGAGCCTACCGACACATCATTGTAGAGGCTACCTATCAGTTCCAATATTTTTAAGATGATAGGGGTCCAGACAGTCCGACTGATTGGTTAATATCATCTTCCCTTTTCACCAAAGAAACTCATTTTTGCATTTTTCAATTTTTTTTTTGATTTTGAAATTTTCTCATTTTTTTTGATTTTTGCATTTTCTGAATGTTTTTGTATTTTTCTGAAATTTTCTCCCCCTAAAAATCTAAAAATTTGCGAAAAGACAATATTTTTGGATTTTTCTGATTTTTGAAAGAAAAATATTTACAAAAACGATTACCGATGAGGATCTAATCCTGCTTAACTTTAATGCCGTTTAAGATTAACAAGTACTCAAAACGAGGACCGTCAAAAGCTTTGGTGAATAAATCGGCACGTTGGTAGTCTGTGTGGATTTTTACCATATCGATAAGTTTCTTTTCATAGCAATCGCGTATGAAATGATACTTAACCAAGATATGTTTCGCCTTGGAATGGTTAACTGAGTCTTTAGCAAGAGCTATAGCGGACTCATTATCACAGTGAATGGGAGTATTAAGAAATTTCAAACCGTAGTCTCTCATTTGTTGCTGTATCCAAAGAACCTGGGAGCAGCAGCTCGATGCTGCTACATATTCCGACTCGCAGGTGGATAAGGCGACTGAGGCTTGCTTCTTGCACTGCCACGAGACTAGTCTTGGTCCCAAAAACTGGCATCCAGCCGATGTGGATTTTAAGTCTGTCTTGCATCCGCCATAGTCAGCATCACTAAAAGCGATGAGGTCAAACTTATCGTCATTAGGGTACCAAAGACCTTTGGTCGGACAACCCTTTAGATAACGTAAGATCCTCTTCACAGCAACCAGGTGTGACTGTTTCGGCCTTGACTGGTATCTTGATAGTAAGCATGTTGCGAACATTATGTCAGGTCTTGATGCAGTGAGGTACATGAGTGAGCCTATCATAGCTCGATAGAGAAAAGGATCAACGGTTTGTCCTTTCTCGTCAGGCCCAATCCCGTGATTGGTCTGAATCGGTGTGCCTACTGGAGTAGAGTCTTCCATCTGGAACCGGCTCAAGATGTCAGCAACGTATTTTGTCTGGTGGATGAAAATCCCCGACTCTTGTTGTTCTACTTGTAGACCGAGGAAGAATTGCATCTCCCCATCGAGCTCATCTCAAATTTGTCCTGCATAAGCTTTTCGAATTCCCTGCACATGACATCATTAGTAGACCCAAAAATAATATCATCAACATAAACCTGTACCAGAAGACGATCACCACCCTTTTCCTTGGTGAATAAGGTGCAGTCCACGAGTCCACGTTTGAACCCGTTGGAGATCAGATAGTTGCTAAGCATTTGATACCATTCACGCGGTGCCTGATAGAGTCCGTACAACGCTTTGTTCAATTTGTAGACTTTTTCGCGATGCAGCGGATCCTCAAAACCCGGTGGCTGAGCAACATACACCTCTTCCTTCACGACACCATACAGAAAAGCACTTTTCACGTCCATTTGATACACCTTAAACCGTTTGTACGAAGCGTAAGCTAAGAACACCCGGATAGCTTCAAGGCGCGCAACTGGAGCGTATACTTCGTTGTAATCTATTCCTTCGATTTGACGGAAGCCGAGGACAACTAATCGAGCCTTGTTTCTTATAATCACCCCGCGGTCATCCCGTTTACACTTGTAGACCCACTTTGTTCCAATCTTTTTCGAGCCTGGAGGTAAGTCAACTAAGTCCCACACTCCTAGCTTTTGGAACTGCTGAAGTTCGGCTTGCATTGCTTCAATCCATGGTTCTTCCCTCAGTGCCTCTTGCACAGTTCTTGGTTCAGTTTGAGAAACATACAAGGCGAAGGACCAATCGTTCTGATGACCTGCTTTTCTGATTTCCGAATAGAGTGCCAGAGTACCTGTATTGTCACTTGAACTAGCATTTCTGAGCTGACTGCGCGTCATGACTCTGCTAGTTGGATTACCAATCACATTTTGCATCGGATGAGTGTCGTGAATCCGAGATTCCGGATGTGCCGGCACTGGATCATCCGAATGCAAATTAAGGTTCTCCAAACCTTGAGATAGATTTGTCTCAGCTGCGCTTGAACTAGAGGGAGCAGCGGGTTGCATATTAAAACCGGAGAGATCAATCCGAAGACCTATCCCTGGAGCTGCTGAAGAAGAAGGACCAGCTTGATTGTTTCCTGTCGGATTAACTGGAGCTGTAGTGGTAGATTCACCATTTCCAGCTTGTTCCTCAGTGAGAGTTTCATGAGACTCTGCAAAATCGTCGTCGGAAGATGAAGATTCGAGAACCTCTGCTGACGCTTCCTGAAAAACTTCCTCAACTTCTGCTGCTGCGGTTTTATCGGGGGGACCCGTGGATGCAGAGGCATCAGATGGAGCAGGCGCATGTGCATTAACCACGATCGGACGCATTAGCGGAGAGCTAGCTGCGTTTTCACATTCGTAATACATTTGCGCTACAACATCATCCACCAAATTTTCCACGTTGAAAGAATCAAATAGGCTCTTATAGTCGAACAACCAATCAGGTCCAACACCAGGTGCATTGGCAGTATAACGCTGAACATCAACATTAAGCCAATCTTCAACGTTGTTGGTTCTTTTGTTGTACACTCTTTTGTTGGGAGTGCTGTAACCAACAAAGAAACCTTCTTCTGCCTTTGCACCAAACTTCCCATCGGGATGTATCATGGTGCATGGAGCTCCGAAAGGTTCCAGAAACTCTAAGTTCGGTTTCCTTCGGTTCAGAAGCTCGTAAGAGGTTTTTCCAAGCTTCTTTACCGTTAGAACCCTATTCAGAGTATAACACGCGCAGTGAACTGCCTCATTCCAGAAGATCACAGGCAAGTTCGAGTCTGCGAGCATAGTTCTGGCTGCCTCAATAAGAGTCCGATTCTTTCTTTCTGCAACCCCGTTTTGCTGAGGAGTGTATGGCGCTGTGAATTCATGATGAATACCTTTTTCTGCACATAACGCCTCCATAGCGTGATTCTTGAACTCTGTTCCGTTATCGCTTCTGATCCTACGGATCTTTAGCTGATATATATTTTCCAATTTAGTAAACAGATTCTTCAAGTAATCAAAAGTTTCACTTTTGTGCTTCATGCACACAACCCAAGAAAACCTAGAATAATCATCCGTAACCACTAAGCAGTATGAGTCACCGTTCTTGCTCTTTCGATTGACTGGGCCAAACAGGTCCATGTGCAGTCGTTCGAGAGGTAGACTAACTGAGTTTGTCTTCTTAGGCTTGTGAGACTTTCTTTTCTGCTTCCCTTTCTTGCATGAGACACAGACATCGTTTAAATGAAAATTTTTAACAGAAACACCTTCCACTAGTTGGTTCTGGACCAGATGGTTCATTTTCCTTAAGTGGATGTGCCCCATTCGTCTGTGCCACATTATCGATTCCTTCTCTGTCGCCTTTGACAGAAAACAAGTGACCTGACCTTTTGTAGTCATTGCTCGGCTCATATCCAGGACGTATAAGTTGTTGACCCTGGGAGCTGAGATCATGACCCACTCTTTCGGTATTTTGAATCCAGGCTTCAGAATGAAACATGCGTTGTCATCAAAGAACACAGTGAACTTCTTGTCACATATCTGTGAAACACTCAGCAAGTTGTGGTCTATCTGTTTAACAAAGCTTATCTTTTCAAAGCTTACTATACCGTTGCTCATACTTCCTTCCTTTGTTATATAACCCCCTTTATTACCAGCAAAGGCGACATACCCCCCATTGATATTCTTTATGTCGAAAAGCAGGGATAAATCGCCTGTCATGTGCCCTGAAGCTCCACTATCAACAATCCATAGGCTGCTGATAAGGCCCTGTGGAACTCCCTGCACAAACATTTAAAGTTCAGTGGTTAAGGGGGACCCAAGCCTTCACGGTCTTGGGTCTACCAACTTCATCTAACATCGGAAAGTCACCCCATCTCCCATTTGGTGTTGGAGTTGTTTCCGATGGTACAGCAGTGCCTTTTCCAGCAGATGACTCTCCTTCTTTGGTTGGTGACTTGGGTCTCCAAATCTGTTCAGGTTTCTTTAGCTTGGGCTTCTTCTTTGCCTGTGGGCTAGAAGGTCCAGCCTTGGATTCCTTTGGAGGAACAGATTTTGGATCCACTTCAGAATTAACTGTGCGTGGAGCAGCTTTGGGGTTGCCCTGCGGTTTAGCTGCAGCCTTTGCTGGTGGCTTAGGCGCTGCTTCAACCTTTGGAGGAACAGTGCTCCCCCTCAGCTGTGGACCCCTGCCATCAACTGGCTTTTGGTTCATAGCAATCTTGTTGCGGTTATCATAAACGACATGCTTTCCCTTTTGTTTCTCTGAGAGTTTAGGGGAAACAGGTTGCTTGGATTTGCTAGAACTGGGAGGATCATCCACTTTGATCCTTTCTCGTCTCAATTCAGGGCACGCAGCAACTAAATGCCCACGTTCCCCGCACTTGTGACAGGATCTATATTCTTCAAACTTAGGAGATCCGGGTTTGGTCTCCTTCTTGTTCCTTTTGTTAGATGGAACGGCAAATGAGTTTTTATGTTTTAGATCCTCAAGACATCTTCTTTGCTGATCGACTTGAGGATCGTCATTTCTTTCAGTGCCGCTCGATCTAATGAACTCAGTCACATGCTTTTTCGGACCGTTTCTTTGAGCTTGATTTTGAGGATTAACGGTGTTCGACTTTTGATTTTTCTTGTTATTTTCATTAGGCTGATTTCCCTGATCCTTTCTACCCTTACCCTTACCCTTGTTTTTACTCCAGGTTTCCTTTTCTACGGTAATGACAGATTCTTGCCAAATTTTGGCAACAAGACCAGGGGCGATACATCTGAGAGGGACTTCCTCATCAGCATGCACCCTTTCAGACCCTTTTAACTTATAAAACACCTTAATCCTCCTCCCATCCTCGGTTTGCACTTTCGGTTCCAGTTCACTCAAGGTTTCAGTGGTAATGATATGATTCTCAAGAGGAACGTCTATAGTTTTAACCGGTGCATACCTAGGAGGTTCATCGAGCTCATCATCCGAAGTGTCAGTGTCATATACACTGATATCATCAGGTTTCTCACACAAATTGACAGCTTTAGCAGGAGTAGCAACCTTAGTGACTTCAGCAGGTTTAGCTGCTTCAGTAACCTTGGCCGCCTCTGCAGCTTTTGCTGCCTCGGCTGCCACGTCCACTAGTTCCTCCTTCGGCAAGACATCAAAATTGTGATTTTCGAATCTCACCGGAGGTGGACATTGAGAGTATTTGGGACTGGTGGAGAAGCCTTCCTTGTCAGAGTGTTCAACTATGTGATCAAGGACATACTTGCAGTTTAAATAACTCTCAAGCTTTTTCCTGATCTTTTCATAGTCACAGTTAACAATGGCCAATTGTTTCTTAGTGTCTTCGACCTCATTGATGTAATTATTTATAGCAATCTGTTTGTTAGCTAAGGTTTTGGACAGTTCAGAAACATCCTTTTTGTAATTTTCAATTGTACTTAGAAAATTTTTCTCCTTTTGTCTCAAGGAATCAATTGACCTTTGCAACGGACCAACATCAGCTTTTAAATTCAGATTTTCTTCAGTTAATTCTTTAATTCTGAATTTCAACTGATTACACTCTACACAATCTAATTTTGAATCAGAAGAAGAACTTACCTTGTTCGACGATTCAGTAATGGCCATCAATGCATAATGAGCTGCTGTCTTTTGAGCTCCAAAGAATTCGCCGTAGTTCTTCTCTGTGCAGTCAGCATCCACAAGAAACGATCTTTTACCGATCAATGCATCTGCTTCAGCTAACAGATCCTCCAAATCTTCTCCACTATCAGAATCGCATTCCGAGTCACAATCAGACACCTCGGTTTCAGAAGTGATGATGTCAGACTGACTCGAAGTTTCTTCAACTTCGGCTGGTGCTTCAGACGCTTGTTGAGCAAAACAAGCTGCACCACCTTGAGGAGCTTCATCTCCGATGATCAGATGGTTCCAGTTATACCCTTCATCAGCTTGAATAACCATGGCTTGACCTTGATTGTTGTTTGCAGGCGGCCTCTGGTTCAGATTCTGGTTGTTGACTGGGACAATAGCACGCTCAGTATTAGGTTGACCCTGAGCTTGCTGCCTCTGATTCTGATTAGCTCTATTGTTGTTGAAGGGATTCTGATGTCCTTGTTGCTTAGGTCGGTCACATTCCCTTGCAAAATGCCCTTTTGTGCCACAGTTGTAGCATGTGACCTTTGTTTTGTCAAACCCAAACTTGGTGTTATTATTAATCAAGACATCTCTCCTTCCCGTCCTTTCCATGTAATCCTTTGCCCTTCTCACCACGCTTGCGAAGTGCCATTGAATGTCTATCAGATCCATGTCGTCCTTATCAATCTGCGAGTAATCCTCCTGTGTAAGATGAGGATTCCCGATCTGTCCAGCAACCAGTCCACTATAGGAGTTCACCAAAGTCGACAATAGAGCCATGTGTTCTTGAGCTAGCTCTATAGTCACCTTTCCTAAACCCGCAGTGTTCAGCTGCTCTGGGACTGTATTGGTCTGATAGCCACCTTGATTAGAACTAGAAGCACCTCCATATCCACCATAACTTGTAGTTGGAGCCCCGCCAAAACCTGCAGAAGAGGGTCCACTAAAGTTTGCAGTTGCCTGCGCTGGTGCTGCAAGATGAGAAAACGGGTTAACACCAAACTGGTTAGCATTATAATTCAAAGGATACGTGTTTGGTCCAAAAGGATATGTAGGAGGGGGAACATCAGTTGGGGGACCATAGTTGTCGAACGCATAGACTGGGTCCGGGTTAACCACAAAAGCAGTTTGTGGTTTGGTGCCACCCACACTGGTGTCCTGAAGAGGATTCCCATAATAGATGCTGGGATTCTGTGGAATGAGCGCCTTGTTTGCTCTCCTGATCTCCTCTATCTCCTTGTTTTCCAGCTCGGTAATAAACTCGTTGATGGAGAGAGTCTGATATGCATTGTTTGACTTTAGAATATCCAACCATTGATGCCAGTGAGGAGGTAGCGCCTCAGCAAATCTTTCTACAAGGTCCGCAGATGAATATAAAACCCCGTACTGATACATTTCTGACATCAAATGGTAGTATCTAGCCGTCAAATCCCTCAGAGATTCGTTCCCAATAGCATTGAAGTTCTCGAACTCCTTCTTAAGCTGATCCATTTTAACCTTTCGCGTCTTCATATTACCCTCATTTCGCTCAGCCAAGGCTAACCAAAGCATCTGTGATGTTGTGCACTGAGCGAATTGATGAAGGATGTCCTTTGGAAGAGCTTGCTTCAATGCTGCCATCGCCTTCTTCTCATAGTTGTATTTCTTTCTCTGATCTTCATTCATGTCTTCAATTGAGATCGGAGTAGTGGAGTTCTCAACTAAAGGCCGACTGTACCCTGTCTCGATAGCTGACCATACAAGACCATCGATGCCCTCGACATACGTTTGAAATCTGCCCTTCCAACCGTGGTAGTCGGACATGTACTGCAGCTTCGGTGCCCTGTTAGAACTACCCGTCTCTAAGTCGCTCATGAGTACGGAAGACAGATGATTTGTCTGAGAGTTTGCAGCAGCCGCGAGTGCCCACGGATTCGTGTTCACCATTTGCTGTTGAGCAGCTAGCGCCCACGGATTGATTTCGGCAACATTCGCTTGCATTTGCGATTGCTGCATCCGTTGCGCGTTTCGTTCTGCTGAGAACTGCCAAGGGTTCGTGGGTACGTTAGATTGATTGTTCATTTGTTGATTATACTGAGGTCTCGGTTGACTCAGATGTCCCCACGGGTTCGCCATATGTTAAGGTATGATAATAGTCCGATACTTAGTCAAATTTTATGTTCCAGACCTTTATAGGCGATTAGGCTTATAATTGTATGTTTTATACGCGATTAGGGGGCTACTCGTGTAAACAGTTGGGCGATTTGACCTAATCGCTAGTTGCTTATATGCGATTAGGGTTTTAGTGTGACAATAGTATGGTAGGCGATTAGGGCTAATCGCATGTAAGCAATTAGGCCTAATCGTGTATGGAAACTAGCGAGTTGATGCTGATCGTGTATAAATACTGGCGATTAGAGGCTGATCGCTTGAAAACCCTAATCGTATGAAATGTTTGTGCGATTAGGACTGCGTAATCGCCTGATTTGATCTGTAGCCGCACTTTTGCTCAAAAATCACCTATTTTGCCTCAAAATCTTATCTAAAACATTATATTATGATCCCAAATGATTAGACAAGTTACCAAAACAGTTTTAGAGCAAACCCTAATAAAAAACACTTGTTTTTAACCGTAAACACACACCAAGATGTTGAAAAAGATGGGTTTTTGACAAAAACTCAAAGTTTCAAAATAAGAACAGGTTTTTGTTTAAAAATCTGAACTTTTACACCAAAAACAACCTGTTTTTGCTCGTTTTTGTTATTAAAACACCCGTGATAAGAGCCTCTGCTCTGATACCACTTGTAGGATCGAATAACGCGAAATCCAACAATCACGGGGTTTATACTAGAGGTGCGGAATCCCTCTAATATGCTTTAATAACAGATACGATAATGAAACAATGACAAATGAGTAATCACAACACACACACGGGTCAAAAGATTATCGATTAATCACTAAAAACAGAGCACGAGTGTTTACAGAGATCAAATCAGACCTTACAGACCTTGGGAGGGTGTTTGGAGAGTGTGTGAGGCAAGAACTAATGATTAGGGCAATGATTGGGCCTATTTATACCTCCCGGGTACGTACAGCAGTATATACGCGATCAGCCAGACCATGCGGGGCGATTAGGGCTAATCGCCAAAACACAAAGCCTACTCGCATGAACAGTTACGCGATTAGGGCCCTAATCGCGTGTAACTGAAGGCTAATCGCATGCAGCTTCCCGGACCCTCCAAAACGCGTACAAACGTCTCCAAACACCCCGAAACACGTCCAAACAACTGATATACTAGCCTAGGGACATCATGTACTAACAACTATGAACACATGTTGTAATTTAGGAGTAAGTGTAAGGGTTGGGTGTATTCAATTGAACATTCAAGATGTGTTTTAACTTTAGCTATAATATGTATATTTTAAACTATGTGTAGTGGTTTAACTTAAAAATTCAAATGTTCTTACCATGGAGATAATGAGTCTTTAACTAAACTACACATTCACAAGAGTATAGTGGTTTTACTGAAAACCTAAGTATTTTCTTTATAAAGACATGCGAACTAGTGTTGATTGGTTATAAAAGAGTCTGGCCCCACACTCCAACCCTTCACATGCGTTAAGGGATTGGCGAATTCAAATTTGGCGCCTAAGTGGTGTCTGGCGACGGGTCTTTATAATGTAGAAAATGGTTTACACGTGGTGTGAGTAGTCTTCTACCTCGATAAAATTGTATTGTCACATGTATATCGTGTACCATTTTTAGATTTGTCTTATTATTCTGTATTATAACCAAACATGAGAACTCAATTGAAAAGACTAGTCTGGTGGGTGAGAGTGTCTATTTGGTCTATAAATCCCATGTTGGTTGTATTGATGACGTGGAGGATGGTTTAGGCGCGCGCTACTAGAAATCTAGCTTATACCTAGATAAAATTGTATTGTTTCATATTGTGTACCATTTTTAGATTCGTCGTTTTATTTCGTGTTACATCCGAAATAGGAGAACTTAATGCAAAATACTAGTTTACTGGGTGAGAGAACCAATTTGATCTATAAACCTCAAATTAGTTTCCCATACAACAGATATGGGACAAGTCATATAACTTTCACTGACTTCAGTCCATAACATACAACCATCCTTAAGGGCCTACGTCCTCATTTGTCTTGACTGGTTCTCTCCAGGCTATACCTTGCAACAAAATTTCAATCCATAACATTCGTGAAGCAAACAAACCCTTATTCTTTGTTTGTCATAACCTAACGTTTTTTTAAGGAGTAATGGATTTAAATAATCCAAACTATTGTACTTTGACCGATAATGGTCCCTACTACGAAAATAACCACTAGCGGTCCAAACTTTTGTCATTTTTTTTTTCCTACAATGGTCCTAATTAGTCTGATGACTAATGTTGTTAGTTGCATGCTGATGTGTCGTCCTACGTGTTGTAACTTAACACATATGTCCGATGACATGGCAAATTGTATCTTTATAACATAATAACCCAAACCTGCCAACATAATAACCCAAGCCACCCAATGAGCTCCACCTCTGAACCACCTATCCACTGGATCTGCTCATATGCGGCCATCATCATCAAACACACCACCTTTAACTCCACCTGACAACCACCGGTAAACCATATTGTGAACCACGATCTACATATCCACCATTGTTTAACCTTACTCCAACCAGATCTGTAACCACCACCACTACCCAATCCGACCACTTACAATGTACAACCTTCGACCACCACTTTCATGATACCATCATTCCTTACAACTTTCTACACCACCGTTCAACCTAACCACCTCCCATAGCCATAGCCATAGCCATTGTCAACTTTAAAACACCAGCAAGTAAACAACCCACCTCTGTTGCTCCACAACCCACACACTTCACCACACCACCTTTTAACCCATCGTACCAACCACCACCATAAACCTCCGACCACCACCCACTCTAACTCTAACCCATTATCATACAACAAATAGCAGATAAAAAACAAGCACCATTGTTGTCGATGTCTATTGCTGATAGATAGAGACGAAATTTATCAGAGGTTGTCATAGTTGTTGTGCAAGAGCAGGAAATCGTTGTTTGAATTTTGTTTATGTGGTTGTCCCTGATTCTTGATATAGAAGAGATAAATTGAAGGTGGCTGCTGGTAGGGTTTTGTGTTTATAAAGAGATAAATTGCCATGTCATAGGCCACGTAGGTTAAGTTTTGACACGTATGAAAGTCACCTCATAACAGACTAATTAACGACATTAGTGATCAAATTAATTGGGCCATTGTAGGAAAAAAATGACGAAAGTTGGGACCGCTAATGGTTATTTTCGTAGTTGATACTCTTATCAGCCAAAGTACAATAGTTTGGATAATTTAAATCCATTACTCCTTTAAAAAAACCACAAAACATGCAGTAAATTCTTTTTATCAACGTCCAAACAACCAGAGAGCAAAAATATAGTCTAAAATAATAATTGAAAGAATTCAAACCCATGCATATCTCATTGATTGGAAGGGTATAAATAATTACAATATGATCTCCTAACTATGGTAACAGATAAATACAATTTAATACAAATAATATCACTTCTAAATATACAATCTATTACACCCCCGCAGTCGAAGCGGGAGGAGACCGGATGCTGAGACTGGATCTGAAGTCTTCAAATAGAACTCGTGGTAAGCCTTTGGTGAAGATGTCGGCAACCTGATAACGAGATGGAACGTGTGAGATGCGAACATGACCCCGCTGAACCTGTTCCCGGACGAAATGTATATCAAGCTCGATATGTTTAGTGCGCTGGTGTTGGACAGGATTCCTCGACAAGTAGATAGCACTTACATTATCACAGTAGACCATAGTCGCTCGAGTGATGGGAACAGAAAGCTCAAGTAAGAGGTTGCGTAGACAACAAATTTCAGATACTACGTTAGCGACACCACGGTATTCGGCTTCAGCACTAGACCGAGAAACAGTGGGTTGCCTCTTAGACGACCAAGAAATTAAGTTTTCCCCAAAATAAATGCAATAACCACTCGTGGATCGTCTAATATCTGGGCAACCCGCCCAATCAGCGTCCGTATAGGCGATAAGAGAGGCCGTGGCCGAAGGGCCTAAGGATAAACCAAACGTAATAGTACCTTTAATATATCTAATGATACGCTTAAGCGCGTTCCAGTGGGCCGTACAAGGGGCATGCATGTGCATACATATCTGCTGAACTGCATAAGTGATGTCGGGGCGAGTGAAAGTCAGCTACTGTAAGGCACCGGCTAGGCTGCGGTATAGAGTGGGATCATAAAATGGTGCATCCGGAGTCGAGCTCAGTTTTGAGTTCGAATCAACTGGGGTGGCTACTGGGTTACATGACTGCATACCTGCACGATTAATAATGTCAGTAGCATAGGACTGTTGAGAAAGGAACATGGTGTTGTGCTGTCTGGTCACAGAGATGCCGAGAAAATAAATCAAGGGGCCCAAATCTTTCATAGCAAATTCCTTGGCAAGGTTCGTCATGAGACGAAGACGAAGAGCGTCAGACGAGGTGACCAGTAGAATGTCATCCACATAGAGGAGGAGATAAGCAGTGTCTTTGCCCTGTGTAAACGTAAAGAGCGAGGCATCACATCTGCTATGTAAGAAACCCAGTGAAAGTACGTAGTCGGTAAACCGTTGATACCACGCACGGGGAGCCTGTTTCAAACCATAAAGAGACATGCGCAAAAGACAAACATGATCCGGAAAATTCTTGTCTCGGAACCCCATTGGTTGGTGCATGTAAACAGTTTCTTGGAGATGTCCATGCAGGAAAGCATTAGTAACGTCTAACTGATGCACAACCCATCCTTTATAAAGGGCTAGAGAGAGAACCGTACGGATAGTAGCCGGTTTAACCACCGGACTAAATGTCTCGCCACAATCTATGCCCACCTGTTGCGAGCGACCATCGCACACAAGACGTGCTTTGTATCGCTCCAATGTCCCGTCTGACCTGTATTTATGTTTAAACAACCACATACATCGAATAATATTCATGTTAGGCGCACGAGGGACTAACTCCCATGTACCATTTCTAATTAATGCATTGTACTCGGTAAACATGGCGGAGGACCACTCCGGACTGGCCAAGGCATCGGTAGGGTTTTTGGAAATAGGTATGATGTTGGGTTTGGTGGAAGCGGATAGGTTGAAAGGTATTTTTGGTTTGTGGATACCGCTCATTGAGCGGGTTTGCATTGTACGGGTTGGAGGTTGGGCAGTGGTAGAGGGTCCGGGTTGTGGTTGATTAGGTAAGTGGGCCGTATGAGGTTGGTTCGGAGTGGGAATGGGCTGATGTGGTTCAGGGGAGGAGTCGTGAGGTGGGGCAGGGACGGTCTGGGCTGGGGAGGGAGTTGGGCCGTGGCTGGGGTGAGTTGGGCCAGGGGGAGTAGGTGTATGCGTTCCAGGATGGACAACAGGTTGGGCCGGTTTGTTATTGGTGTGGAGATGGGGGCACAGATGGTGTGGGAAGGTATTGTCAAGGAATTCATAGGTGGGTTCCGGTCCAATGGTTTGTCTAAACGGGAAGGTGGTCTCATCAAAGGCGATATGACGAGAAACAAAAAAATGTTTGGTGGAAAGGTCAAAACAACGGTAGCCACGATGTGTGGATGGATAACCGAGGAAAACACACGGTTGGGAACGGTTCTCGAGTTTATGGATTGTGGTGGATGGGAGGAGGGGATAGCATAGGCAACCAAAGACACGTAAATGGTCATAAGTGGGTGTGGACATGTATAATAGTTCAGTGGGGGTCTTGTTGTTAGTGGTTTTTGATGGCAGGATATTCAATAGGTAGGTAGCGGTTTCAAGTGCATAATGCCACAAATGGGTGGGTAGGGAGGCATGAGCCATTAAAGTGCGGACCATGTTATTTATGGTTCTAATTTTACGCTCAGCCTTACCGTTTTGAGATGAGGTGTAGGGGCAGGAGAGACAGTAGAGGATACCGATTGTGGTGAAAATTTTTTGGAATGATGTGTTAATGTACTCGCGTCCGTTATCACGTTGAAGGGTTTTAATTGTACGTTCAAATTGGGTTTTGATTGTTGAGGCAAAATGTGTAAAAGATGGAAAAACTTGGGATTTTTGGGCAATGGGGTAGGTCCATAAAAAATTAGAATAATCATCAAGAAACAATACATAATATTTATGGCCTGATGAACTAATTATTGGGGATGTCCACACGTCACTATGTATAATGTCAAATGGTTGCAAGGTAATATTATTAGATGGAAAGAAAGGTAAACAAACACTTTTTCCATAAATACAAGATTGGCAAACTTTATTAGAATGAAAATCAAAATCCAAAACATTAGATGTTTTTAATTTATTTAAAGACGCGCGTCCTGGGTGGCCAAGACGGTGATGCCAGACTTGTGATGAGATAGCAGCTAGGGCAGTAGGTTGAGAGGTGGAAGACCCGAGTAGCAAGGGATAGAGATCACCGCTGCTGTTGCATCGTAGGAGCAGTGCCTTGGTCTTGTAGTCCTTCACAAGAAAACCAAACGGGTCAAATTCAACAGAAACCCAATTGTCCGTAGTAAACCGACGGACATAAATTAAATTTTTAACAAGCCTAGGGGAATAAAGGACATTTTTTAGGACAAAGGGTGGGAAGGGCTTGGGTAAGTATTTTGTGCCTTGTCCAAGTACGGGTATGGTGTCGCCATTACCTACAATAATATTACGAGACAAGCAAGAATTAGAAAAGGAATGAAAGTCACCTTGCTCGTGAGTCATTGTGGAAGAAGCCCCGGTGTCCATGTACTGAGTGGGGTCCGGTTGTTGCAAAGACATGGTGTACATAGCCTGTTCAATATCCGTGGGAGTGTAGGCGGTGTGGGCCTGTTGAGGTTTGGAGCCGAGCAAGCCTTGTTGAGAAGCAGAATTATAGTTGGGCTTATTAGTGGTTGGGTAAGGGCAAGGGGGAACGGGCCAGTTAGGTTGGTTTTGGGCTTGCGGGTAGGGAAATGGGCTAGGGCAGTATTGTTGGGGCCATGGAACATATGGATTGGGCCAAGGAAACTGTGGACTGTTCCAAGATGGGTACCGAGGAAAACCGGACCGTCCGCTGAAACTGGATCGGTCACGGCCTCGTCGGTTGGTTCTGCCACGGCCCCGGTTGTATGTGGGTGGGTCCGAGTTGGTGGTTAGTGGGTTGGGCTAACGGGATGAGGTGGCGGAGAGTGCGGTGGAGGCGGTTTTAGAGGCATGACGGGCTTGGTCGGCTTTCCGGTTCTCAACATCAATTATCTTAGAACGGGCTTTGTAAAAATTCGGGAGGGGTTCTTGGGAGGAAAGAATGGTGGCGATACCCTCATATTGTTCATTGAGGCCAGCAATGAGTTGAAGCACAAGGCGGTCATTGTCAACCGGAGAATCAACATTAGCCAACTGGTCGGCTAGGGTTTTCAGTTCTTGGCAATATGCCGAGACATTGGGGAAGGCGTCCAGACGGGTGTTGGAGAACTTATTCATGAGGTATATGGCTCGGGCACTTTTATTATCCTGAAAGAGATCTTGTATGGCTATCCATGCTTCATATGCGGTTTTTGATTTGTCAATGACTGTGTGCAAAAGATCATTGGAAACGGTGCTATATATCCATTGTAACACAATGGCATCAAGCCGCTCCCAATCATCTAGGGTTTTGGTAGAAGTGGATGATGTGGGTTCGGTTGGTGGAGGACGTGGGGAGAGATGATCATGAACCATGAATGCCTTACAGTGGATGGTGAATAAGGTGGACCATGCTCTGATACCATGAAAGAATTCAAACCCATACATATCACATTGATTGGAAGGGTATAAATAATTATAATATGATCTCCTAACTATGGTAACAGATAAATACAATTTAATACAAATAATATCACTTCTAAATATACAATCTATTAATAATAAAAAAAAGGACTTCATTAAGCTTCTAAGCCCGAGTTGATATTACTTATGGGCGAGTAATTGGAAGGTTTCATCCCATTGACTTTTTTTTAACGGTCAACGAAATTCACCAAGAACTTCATTCGGAGGCCATACTTAATCAAATCAGGACCCCTTCCACCCGGCATAGCCAGACATGTAAGAGAGCTCCTGGTTTCACCAAGTCCACCAGTTCCGAGGAAAACCCGATTATCCACCCGCCCGAAAGCACGACAATGTAATAATCGGTAAAACCCGACGCTCTCAAGAATCGAACCCATGACCTTTCAGCCACGGGTCTTTTATCATTGAGCCTCTATACCACTCCACCATAAGGTGGTTTCGTCACATTGACTAGTCATTTCATTATCGGGAGGGGTTCTTGGGAGGAAAGAATGGTGGCGATACCCTCATATTGTTCATTGAGGCCAGCAATGAGTTGAAGCACAAGGCGGTCATTGTCAACCGGAGAATCAACATTAGCCAACTGGTCGGCTAGGGTTTTCAGTTCTTGGCAATATGCCGAGACATTGGGGAAGGCGTCCAGACGGGTGTTGGAGAACTTATTCATGAGGTATATGGCTCGGGCACTTTTATTATCCTGAAAGAGATCTTGTATGGCTATCCATGCTTCATATGCGGTTTTTGATTTGTCAATGACTGTGTGCAAAAGATCATTGGAAACGGTGCTATATATCCATTGTAACACAATGGCATCAAGCCGCTCCCAATCATCTAGGGTTTTGGTAGAAGTGGATGATGTGGGTTCGGTTGGTGGAGGACGTGGGGAGAGATGATCATGAACCATGAATGCCTTACAGTGGATGGTGAATAAGGTGGACCATGCTCTGATACCATGAAAGAATTCAAACCCATACATATCACATTGATTGGAAGGGTATAAATAATTATAATATGATCTCCTAACTATGGTAACAGATAAATACAATTTAATACAAATAATATCACTTCTAAATATACAATCTATTAATAATAAAAAAAAGGACTTCATTAAGCTTCTAAGCCCGAGTTGATATTACTTATGGGCGAGTAATTGGAAGGTTTCATCCCATTGACTTTTTTTTAACGGTCAACGAAATTCACCAAGAACTTCATTCGGAGGCCATACTTAATCAAATCAGGACCCCTTCCACCCGGCATAGCCAGACATGTAAGAGAGCTCCTGGTTTCACCAAGTCCACCAGTTCCGAGGAAAACCCGATTATCCACCCGCCCGAAAGCACGACAATGTAATAATCGGTAAAACCCGACGCTCTCAAGAATCGAACCCATGACCTTTCAGCCACGGGTCTTTTATCATTGAGCCTCTATACCACTCCACCATAAGGTGGTTTCGTCACATTGACTAGTCATTTCATTATCGAACATCCGAACCTACTTCTTCAAATTCACTAGTTTTAATAAGGCCAAGAGTGTTAATTGGGTCGGTTTTGGGTAGTATGAATCAAACTATTTGAATTTGAAAATTTTGTAATGTAGTCGAGGTAAAATACGAAAATTCAAACACCCGGTTGATTTGAATAAACTGAATTTTATGAGGAAGAAATAAATAAAAGTAAAACAATCAGGTATTTTTTTTTTATTAAAAAAAGTATGTTATTTGAATTTGAATATTTAGGTCGAGTCAACTCAAAAATCAGAAACTAGAATTAAAAAAAAAAAAAGGTTAGAACTAGGTCAAGATTCAAACATGAAAAAAAAAATTCAAACACAATATTTTAATTCAAGATGATATGAATTACAATATTATTTTAAAGTCCAAATCAAACAATGAACACCCTACGTGCAAGAAATATTGTGTTTGGTGTGTTGTGTTTGGTTCGCCAACTTTAGTATAAAAGTATTAGAACTTGTCAAAGGGATTGGAAGTAATTGAACCTGGATGGAATTTTGCTAAACAAATTTGGAACTTAAACAACTAAAATCCATAAAAAAAATTCAAATTTGTAATACATTTAGTTTTTTGAACATCAACGAACGACGTGTCAAACACCGTGACACCAGGCGTTGTGGCTAAAGTAGACTACTCAACCGCGGCCAACCCCTTGGCTCTCCCAGATCCGCGGAAACCCGACCTCCACCCGCCCGAAGACACGATAGTGGAATAATCGGTAAAACCTCGTCTCCCATCCAAATCAAACCAGCACCACCCGTGTTCACTCTACACTTGGATGCCGCAGAAAATAATGAGAAGAGTGAGAATCGAACCCGGATCATAAGTAACACCACCAACTGGCCGTTTCTGCAACCATCGTTGTCGGCGCCACCTACACGATCACCATCCACGACGATGTCGGCAATGCAGCCAAGGTGATGGCACCTTGGTGATTGGTCAGGTATTCCAATTTCTTTAGTTGAACATATTGTAAAGAATGTTAAGAAATTTGAGTGAATTCGTTTCAATTGCAATTCCAACTCACTTCTCAACGACACACATTACGAATGGAATACATATTCCAATTCGATAAATTTTACAAATTAGAAAATAAAATTTTGAATTCCAATTCTATTGAGTTTCGTGAACGAAACACGCCCTAAAAACCTTTCTAAAACATGTCTACCTTCGGGTTGTGATAGACTTTCTTATATTAGTGCAACTCAATACAACACTACAAGTCTAGAACGCATATCCACTAGATGGTCAATGTGCTCCTAAGGTTTTGATAGTCAATCAAGAGTTAAACACACCTTTATTTTTTATAGTGCTACCTTTTTTTTTTTTTTGTTCCTGACGACTGACGTGTCTTCTATCTGAACATTTGATGGGCCCTTGCTTTTTTATGCTTTAACCACATGTGATGTGATAAATTGTATTGTTACATATTGTGTACCTTTATATCATATTTGAAAATCTATAAATATTACTTAGATTGGCTAAAAGCATAGTCAAAACTGTAGTTCACTATTTTTAATGATCTAATTCAAGTTTTGGGTTAGGATGGAGATAAAAACATTATAACCCGAAGGAAAACTTATTAAACTTTTGAGCCCACCCTGACCTCGATTACCCAAAGTGACCCGATTATTGTTAGAGACTCTTGCTGCTTATTTTCATTCCTCTTGCTGCTCCAATGTGTAGGAATTGCAGTGCCCACGTCGTTTTCTGAGAATGAAATATATTATAAATTATTTATATATTACAACTTGGATAACCACCTGATTAAAGTCAACTCAACTGAACTCTGTAGAAACTGTGTCATGTGCATGTGAACTTAAGCATCCATATAAGTGTTCAGAAACTATATAGTTTATAAGTACAAATAAAGCATAAGATGGATCTAATATGTGAAATGTAACATAAAATAAATTTGGAGTGAATAATATGGATGAAACTTTAACCAATAAAGCTAAATTGAAAAGAAAATAGAAGAAATGTTGTAAATATTGGAAGTTAGAAGACATACCAAAGACTAAGAGGTCCAAGTCAAAATGTATGATGATTGTTTTTCATGCACAGAAAGATTAAGAACTATCGTCGGAATCATTTGATGAAATATCATCAGAAGAAGTATTGCCATAAGCGTATTTGATAACGCATCCTGAAGTTACACTCGAACTGGATGAAGTGCGCGCCATACTTTTTAGCTCTGAAAATTGGCCTGACATGCTGTACATCATCCTGAGGCACACTAGATACATGTGGCATTAGTTCAAGTGACACATCAGACATTTAATCTACACTTTCACAATTAAAGAAGCTAATCTAGGGGTGCTATACGGGCTAGGAGGTGTTCGTGGGTTGGTGGGTTGATCCTGAACACAACCAGCCCGAATATAGTGTCAAAGACACACCCAATCGGTTGAAGTTACAAGAGTTAATGGCCAAAATCGTCCCTGAGGTTTGGCCAGTTTGCTACATCAGTCCAAAATCGAATCTTTTTACATCTGGGTCCTTCTGTTTTACATTTTGTTGCCAAATTCGCCCCTGACACTAAATCCAATTAACTATTGTCGTTAACTTTGGGGGTATTCTTGTCTTTTTTGCTGCCCCCTTTTTACATCTAGGTATTTTTGTCTTCTGAGAGTATCAATAACTCTGTTTAAATTGAGTTTTAAAAAGGGGGACAACCAAAAAGACAAAAATACCCCTAGAGTTAACGACAATAGTTAACTGGGTTAAGTGTCAGGGATGAATTTGGTAACAAAATGTAAAACAGAAGGACTCAGATGTATAAAGTTTTAATTTTGAACCGATGTAGCAAAACTGACCAAACCTCAAGGACGATTTTGGCCATTAACTCAAGTTACAATATAAAACACTGTTTTAGAAAAATGTCAAAATAAACGGGTCAAACCAAAGACACCCCGTTTAGCTAAATGTGTTAAAAAATTTGAACAAGAATTTATACAAACTAACTCCAACCTAAGGATTTCGTGTTAGATTCCGTATTATTTAAAAAGTTGACACCCATAGAAGCTATGGAATATGTTTATTTCCTATTATAATATGATGAATAAGAAAGTGTACAAGTTTCTTTAACATTCAATATGAAAACATAAACGAAAGGGATTTCAAAAGGTGGCAAAGCATATATATAATGTTATATACTAATAAAAAAAACATTACCTATTCATGGCATCCTGAAGTTGAAGGACTCTTCTTTCAGTTTCTTCTAACTTTTGACGCTTAACTTCGTCTGATTCTAGGGCTTGAGTGTACTTTTTTTCGCATTCATCAGCTCTTTGTCTCTCAGATTCTACTAAAGCCTGCACGTAGTATAGTACATAAGGATTGAAAAATTAGAACTAATTACTTAATGTTGGAGATATGTTTAAAGTAAGCCACACCTTGCAGTATAAATTCATCATTAACTAGAGGTACGTAGCAATTTTGACCCATTTACATATGAAGGGGTATATTACCTTGGAATTTTTTAGCTTTGCAGTTAAACTTTCAATCTTTTTAGCTTTTGCCCCAATAGTAACACATGCTTCCATTGGACACTCGCATTCCTTGAAATAAAAGGTAACATTATGTGTATTAATGTGGATATCTTAATATATTATTCATTGTTTTATAATAATGAAGTAAGTAAAATACCCTTGTTACAGATTCTTCAAACTTTCCACGTATAACGTTCATTGATTCCAGGGCTTTGACGTACTTCTTTTCCGATTCTTCCAATTTTTCACGCATATTATGCATTGATTTCAGCGTTTGTTTTCTCTCCGATTCTAATAAAGCCTGCAACTCAGTATGTGTATAATATAACATGAGTAGTAATTCACTGATTCAAGATAATCAAACAAAGTATGACTGTTAAACTAACTAACAAAAGCTAGCATTACCTTAAGTTTTTCCACCTCTGTAGTTGATCTTCCAGTATCCTCCTTAGAAAGTGGCAAATCGTTGACAACCGACATGACTTTATTATGAGATGCTTCCCTTGCAGACACAGATTTCTTGGCAAGCATTGCTTCATTCAATTCAGTCTACATGATAATGTAACTATAATTGCGACTATACTAACACAATATATTTTTCATGTTTTCTACCAATTACAATCCACATTAGCAGTAATAACCTGAGCGCTAGCTAGTATGCATTTGAGGTTAGTATACACATCAACATTTCATACAGGCATACAGCTACTAAACTTAAAAAAAAAAAATATCTCTAACTCATATTTGCAATAAATTATCTCTACAATGTACAAATTTGCTATTATTTTACAGTGGGCTAGAAAAAACCAGTCAAAGTCTTGAAGTTGAAATACCCTTCTGTCTGCTTCTTGAATTTGAAGTACCCTTCTTTCTTTTTCTTCCAACTTTACACGCATACTCTCAATTCTTAGTAACGCTTCAGAGAATTTCTTTTCAAATTCATTAGCTCGTCGTATCTCTGAATCTACTGATACCTGCATGCATGCCAATATGTATATGACATTATCAAATTACAGATCAAAAGAGGAAAATAGTTTATGTAATCAACCATAAAATGGACAACATTACCTTGAGTTTTTCCACTTCTGAAGTCAAATAGTCAATCTTTTCGGTTTTAAAAAAAACTGGTACTTTTTTCCCAATAGAAGAAGCTTCAGCTACATACTTGTTTTCCTTGGTAAGCAACCCATCTTCCAATACAGTCTGCATCATAATTTAATTATATATATTTTTAAATATGAACAAGTTGTCTTTGCATGTTTGGCTACTCAATCACAATGACAATCCACACCACTTGGTAGCAGCCTTAAAAGTATTATGCATTCAAGAATCGATGTTAAATTCGGAGCCACTTAATTTATAAACAAAAAATCTCATGACCATTGCCTTGTGATATTGAAATTTAACCAAAATGTTGTTTATTATTTCATGTGAATAATAACTTTAGTTTATAGTTTAGTATTTTACATTACTGCAACTTCGCAAGAGATGAAGCCTCATCCGAAGCTTCCATTGCAGACTCAAGTTCCTCAGCGAGCGATGCGTCTTCCATTTCTGTCTGCATGACAAGGTAATTTTATATTTCTAATCATCCAAACAAAATGTCTTTATTTTTATGTTTGTTAAACTATTATAAAATTTCAATGCATATTAGCAGTAACCGACTGACAGGTGGTATGTATTCATGTGATTGAGGTTAAACTCATATCAAGATATTTAATGCATCTACATGTTCATTGCTAATTACATACCATACCATACGATAAACAAGACCACGAATTAAAACTGAAGAATGAATTAAGAATATTATGTGAATTGAAACAAGGTTACCTTATTGTGTGCAACTTCTGGGGTTTGACTGCCAATCTTTTCATTGTTTTCCACAGTATCTGGCGTTTTATTCGATATAGACAAAGCCACATCAGATTCTTCCATTGTGGGCTCATCTTCCTGGACAAGCAATTCAACCTCCGATTCAGTATGCATGAAAAGCTAAGTTTACGTTTCTCATCATAAAAACTTCATTTATTTGTATTTTCCTACAAAACAACTAAACGGACACACCATGTATGCAGCAAACTAAGACTAAACTTATCGGTTTCCTTCATAAAACAAACTTATATATAAAGAGTAATGGCTGACCCAGTTCACTAATCCACTTATAATCTAATCCTATTAATATTTGCGTATCGTTAGATCAGGTCTGTGTGTGTGTTTTTATTTATCTTGTTCAGTCAAGTTTTAGGAGATCCCCCATCTCGAATTGGATCATCCGCCTACATTTCCATTAATAGTTACACACACAAGGAATATTAAATCAACATACCTTTTGGTTCTCTTGTTTTGGTGTTAAACTGTCAATATTATCAGTGTCCTTCATAGAAACAACTGCTTCTTTTGCATCAGAACCTTCTATTGCAGACTCACGTTCCTTAACAACGTCCAGTTCGTCCTACATGATAAAACAAGTCTGTATATAAGAATATGAATTGTAACACAGACCCAATTCTTTAATCCATGTACATGTCCATTAATAATTAATTACATAAGCATGAAATATTTAAGTAAAAGGGCCAAAATTGACCCTTATATACCACATTTTCATGGTTTGAATCGATTTACTCTTAAACTTTT